>ML661903.1:2321881-2409292 GCA_007570785.1 Antilocapra americana | reverse complement strand
GCACCACAAAGCAGCACAGGCCTGAGCCGGGACTCCTGAGTCTAAGAGCTGGGAGAACGCAGAGCCCAGGCGGCCCACAGCGCACGGGGAGCAGAGCGCTCCTACTGCCACTTCCGGCCTTTGCACTGATTCCTTCTGTGGCCAGCCTTAACCCAGAGTCATGAACAAAGGGAATACTGTGAAAACGCGTTTGAAGGCAGCTCCTCTGACCCAGTGCAAACCCACCACAGTGTCTGTCTCATGGGGGATTCCCAACAGCGGCCTTAGAAATGTGTCTGTTTGACTTTCCTCTCTTTTCCTATAGTTATCAAAAGACTTTCAAATTTTAAAACATCAGAACACTAAGCACTTTGAGCAAGCAAGGTTTATGTGTACTAATTTGCATATTTCCTATAATACTTAAACACACCCAAGAATTCTGCAAATAGTAAGAGGACTTCAGTTAAACTGAACCACAGAAAAGGAGGTGTTGTGGTGGGCTACAGTCCACGGGGTCAGGAACGGGGTGAAGAAGAGCTGGACACGACTGAGGTGACTTGGCACGCACGCAGGCAATGATAATGCAAAGGACTTTTTCTCTTTTTTGGGTTTGATTATATTCTACCAGATAAATTACCTCTGGAATGATAACAAAATAGGAATTAGTTTATTTATATATGTGGAATTTATGTGTAATTACATAAAGCATCATTAGTAATTTTAGTGTCTTGGTTTCTGTCGTTATCTATAACAATTCCAAATCCTTTTACCACTAATCATTAAAAGAAAGGTATTTGGAAGAGATTTTAGTAATAGCATTGACAAACACTATGAGAAATCACTTCTAGTTCAGTGTTTGATTTCTTATGTTTTCTTATTTCATTCTTCTGAAGTGAATACCATTTTTTCCCATTCACAATCTAATGCATGATGAAATGTTAATGAGTTATTTCTTAAGATTACAACAAAATTTTA
This sequence comes from Antilocapra americana, assembly GCA_007570785.1. Classification (NCBI taxonomy): domain Eukaryota; kingdom Metazoa; phylum Chordata; class Mammalia; order Artiodactyla; family Antilocapridae; genus Antilocapra; species Antilocapra americana. The sequence continues at coordinate 2,408,338 of ML661903.1, read as the reverse complement.
ATCATCCATTTGTAGGTGAACAAATCTTTTTGATATTTCTAACTATTCTTGATGATGTTTTATGGAATTAATCCAGTGTCAATAATATGTCTTCTGAATCCTGATAAAGTGGGCACTCATTTCACCTACTCAGTTCCACTTGTTTAATCATTTGTACTTTTTATTTATTTAAAATTGTGTTTTTATGGCACTGATTACAACCAGTCAAAAGATGTTTTAATTATAAAGGAAATATTTATCGAGCATTTAAGTTACTCTTGTCACTACACATAAAATATCTGAAGTCCTCATAACAATTAGGCAGACTGTTATTATGTTGGTGATGGACAGGGAGGCCTGGCGTGCTGCGGTTCATGGGGTCACAGAGAGTCGGACATGACTGAGCGACTGAACTGAACTGAACTGATCCTCTTTTTCCCACTTCAGTATTCTTGCCTGGGAAACCCCATGAACAGAGGAGCCTGGCAGGCTACAGTCCTGGAGTCACAAAGAGTGGGACATGACTGAGCCACTAACACTTTGACTTTTGATCCCTTTTTTATCTAAAAAATTCTTTCTCTATATCATACAACTATATGAGTCAGACCTAGAATTTAGTTCAATCTGAATCTAGGTCCTGTGCTCTTTCCTTTATGGAACGTTGCCTTTCTGTTTTGGTGAAGAAAAGAAGCTTGTCTAAGAGAAAATAATCTATATATTTTTATACAGATGGGTACATACACCAAATAACATGGAAATGCAAACACTTATGATGCAAAAGGGACATAATAATAGTTTGATTTATATCATTAGGGCTCTGGGAAATTAGCATTCCGTATTTTTTTCTGTCTGTAGAAATAATTATATGTGTGTGTGTGCTAAGTTCTTTCAGTCGTAACCTGCTCCTTGTGACCCCTGGACTGTAGCCCACCAGGCTCCTTTGTCCATGGGATTCTCCAGGCAGGAATACAGGACTTAAAAAATTTAAATGTCTTTAAATAAATACAAGTCTCAAAGTTATTTAGCAGTAAAAGGCAGAATAAACTGGTGGAAACGAACACAGACTCGTTATATTTCTGGTTATACTTCCTTACTGAAAATAAAGGGGGAAATCAGAGATTTACAGACCTCGTGGCACATGTGTGCATGATAAGTTGCTCTAGTTGTGTCTGACTCTTTGTGACCCTGTGGACTGTAGCCCGCCAGGCTCCTCTGTCCATGGGATTCTCCAGGAAAGAAGACTAGAGTGGGCGGCCATGCCCTCCCCCAGGGGATCTTCCTAACACAGGGATCAAACCTGTGCCTCTTGTGTCTCCTGCATTGGCAGGCGACTTCTTTACAGTAGTACCACCTGAGAAGCCCTTTATAACCCATAGATCACTGGAATAAGATAGAGTTGTACAAAGAAGAATGTTCAGTAGAGATCAAATAATGATTCCACTGTGTTAACAACTTTCACTTTAATCTGTGGAACATATTTATAAGATGAGTTATATACATGTAGTATCTTTTCACAGCACAGTTGTATCATGCAAATTTGTGTACATACGATTTCCTCCCAGTTCTCCAATATTTTGCTATTTAATTGATCATTCTATTGACAATTTAGAGCCACATATTGTGGTGATATATCTAAACAAATAAATTCACAACTATTAATTTTTAAAAATTCTTCTTACCTTCGCCCCCCCCACCCCAAATCTTTCATCTTCCGTGTTAATTTTCCTGGTCGTATCAGAATACTTTGAATTGTTGTTAACTCTGATCAGTGTATCAGGATAAAGATGAAAATATTACTGAAGTTCTTAAAATTTTTCAAACCCCTTTATTCCTTGTTAGAAACACATTGGACAATACATGCAGTTGGCATACTTATACATAGTCCAAATGTATCGCATATGGCCCCTTGGATAACACAGATCTTTATACCACTACTTGAGGTACTAGGTGGTGGTTTATTATGGATTTAGGAGAGCAATGTACAGCCTTGGATAGGCCACTTACCCAGTCAGAATTAAGGGAGACATGTGGCTGCAGAGACCTTCCCAACAGGGGGTTGGGGCCCTTGTGAGAGCCGCTGAGGAGGTGGCTGTCAATGCCAGTTGGGCAGGATGGTGTCTAGGAGGGATCATGTGTGCTGACATAATTTGGGCATCAAACTAAGCAATAATGATGATGAACTTTATCACAGTAAATGTTTAGCACTAGTTAGTAATCTATGAGGGGCTCCCTGGTGGCTCAGTGGTGAAGAATCCACTTGCCAATGCAGGAGACCTGGGTTCAGTTCCTGCATCAGGAAGATCCCCCGGAGAAGGAAATGGCAACCCACTCCAGTATTCTTGCCTGGGAAATTCCAAGGACAGAGGAGCCTGGCGGGCTACAGTCCATGGGGTCACAAAAGCTGGACACAAGTTACCAACTGAACAACAACAGTAATCTATGAACTTGTATTGCTATAGATAACAGAATGAGTGAATAAGAGAAAGCTCTCTCTTACAAGAGAATACAAATAAAAATAGAAACAATGAAGTAATTACAGAAAATCACCATTTGGTAGCTGTCATAAGTATACAATTTTTAGGCAACATTCTTTATTGAACTGCTAGGTGAATTTTGATCAGCTAGAGATGAAATTAGGATACAAAGTGAGAAATTTACATAATACCAGAGTATCTCCATATACTTTTTTAATACATATGGAAAACCGGAAATTTTACAGCAAAGGAACTGACAGATACCACTGTATTTAACTACTTAAAGCTAACATCAGTAGTAATGCAACACAATGAAATTATGAAGCTCCAGAGGGGCATAAGAAAAATGCAGAATCTCTCTGGAGGATTCCTGTCAAAACTGAAAGCCTGAATCTAATCATGAGGAAATAGCAGACAAACCCAAACTGAGGGTCATTCTGTAGAATAATTAATCTGTAACATTCCAAATAATAAAATCACAGGGACTTGGACAGGACTGAGGGAGTGTTCCAGAGCTGAGTAAATAAGGAAATATACCGAGGATAGTGACAGCCAAGTCCTTAAGCAGAGAAGGCAGTTATAAATAAGACACTGAGAAAAGCCAGAATGAGCCTTATGTTTTTTATTGGACTTGGTGGTGTCACTTCGAAGCCATGATTTGATGAGAAGGTTAATGGATAAACAGTAAAATAGAAAGAGGACAGACAGACAGATATACATATATACATACGTATATTCCTACTCCGGTGCTCTTGCCTGGCGAATCCCAGGGACGGCGGAGCCATGGGGTCCGTCCATGGGTCACACAGACACGACTGAAGCGACTCAGCAGCAGCAGGATGCGTATACACATGCTGAGCACGTCAAAAGGGTCATGACAGCTAAGAGCCACGCTTGATCCTAGGCTGGCTCATTCTGCAGAAACAGGGACAGTCGGATACTGACAAAGTCTGAGTGGGTATATGGGTGAGAGGGATTCAGACTCTGTGAGAACTTACGGTTCTTTCAAGATAAAACACTGCTTTAAATTTGAGAAATTTCATACAAGATAAACAACCAATATGTTGAATACTCTACTTTGAAATGGGTCAATATATTCAAGTTAGTGTGTTTTAAAGTACAGTTTCCTATTTTATCGATACTATGTAATTATACATTCTAATTATGCAACTAATTCCTGTAAGTATACTTATATAATTAAATGATATAATTACAGAGAGTAATTGCATAACTATTGTAATGACATAATTATAGTAACCACTCAATTGCAAAACATTCAATGCACAAGTAAAACAACCAAATTAATTGCTTTAATAAAATATCTCCAAAAAGGCCATTTTGAATTTTAAATGGAAATTTTATTTACAGCATATTTTAAAACTATAATAGATACATATAAATTTTAAATGTACTCAGTTTTTCAACTTTAGCCACCATTTAAAATATACATACAGACCTAGTCAAGAAAACTATTGTACATTATTGTTTAATGTTTACAGTGAATTGATTTCCTAAAATTTACTAAACTGTCCAGTCCATTATTTTCTAACATTTACTTCTAAATATTTGAGTAGAAGTATAGAAAATGCTTATGAAAGTAAACCATTTTGCTGATTTTTTTCTTATTGATTCTTAGCAAAGAATTCTCCATGTGATGAGAGATGCATAATTTTCTTTTTTTTATTAATCTCAGGGCAAATAGGAAATCTGCAGTATGTATGCAAAAGTGAATCCAGACACCCACTTTAGAAAATTAACTATATTAATCACCAAGATGAATGTTCTCTGAAGACTCCGGACATGCCTCCCATTGCTGCTTTTCCATTTGGAGGACCGTCTGAATGTGTGTGACCCAAGCATGTGGTCCTTATTTTACTTCTGTTAGTGCATTATCTCGTTGATTTTATCATTGCCTCCCTTTGCATAGCCCTTTCTCACCAGCGTTTTGCAGAGTTACCTTTAGGCTAGCAAGTATAAGAATTTCAGTTTCCTTTAGATTATTGTGTCACATAAGTTTGTGCCTTTCTTCCAACCTTACTATGAAAGAAAGAAAGAAAGAAAGAAAGTGAAGTCCCTCAGTCATGTCCAACATTTTCGACCCCATGCACTATAGCCTGCTAGGTTCCTCCATCCATGGGATTCTCCAGGCAAGAATACTGGAGTGGGTTGCCATTTCCTTTTCCAGAGTATCTTCCCCACCCAGGGATCAACCTGGGTCTCCTGCCCTGCAGACAGACTCTTTACCATCTGAGCCACGAGGGGCTTACGTTTCTATAGAAACTATTTTTCCCTCTAGTATTCATTTATATTATTTTCAGGGTACTAAATATTTGTATTTGTGTTTGTCATTTCACTCTGATGTGAATTTGGGACATTTGGGCACAGGTATTTGCCTTATACCCATGGTGTATATGGGTATAATGCAAATATACCTTTTCCTGGTGGCTCAGTGGTAAAGAATTAGCTTGCAGTGGCAGGAGACATACTCTCTGGGGCCAGGAAGATCCCTTGGAGAAGGAAATGGCAACCGATTTCAGTATTCTTGCCCGGAGGATCCCACGGATAGGGGAGCCTGGCGGGTACAGTCCATGGGGTCACAAAGAGTGGGACACAACTGAAGTGACTTAGCACATTTGCATTTTACATTCTTTTGTTTTTGATTTCTTGAAAGACTTTGATTGGTGGAGCAATCAGCAATATTTTTTCCGTGAGAGAAATGGTTTGATAGAAAAAAAGAGAATAAGTCTGTTATTTCTGACATCAGAAAACATAATTGCCCCTTTTCAATATTTGCTTTTTGATGCTAAAAAAGTCCTGGCACCTAAACATGTCTCTTGAACTGAGAGCATTTTAGTCCCATGAATGAGAGAGTAGCAGGTTTAATTTCTGAAAGAATATTTTTTTCCATATACATCTGTGATATTGGGGCTATCTTAATTTTTTCCTAAATGCCATGATTAAACTTATAATTCAAGTTCTATTATTTGCCTGAGTAGCTGAATTTTCTTTAGATAAAATTTACATAACATAAAATTAATCATTTCAAAGTGAACAATTCAGTGACATTTCTATTTCCAAAACATTTTCATTACTCTCAAACATTTTCATCATCTTCAAAGAAAACCCAGTACCCATTAAGACTGCTGAGAACTATTCCCAGTCCTGGTTCCTACTGTCCTACTGGCATTTTTTCCTCAAGTTGGAATCGATTTCCTTAAAACTTAAAAAGCATGTCTTTGTGCGTGCTCACTCAGTCGTGTCTGACCCTTTGTGGCCCCACAGACTGTAGCCCGCCAGGCTCCTCTGTCCATGGGATTTCCAGGCAAGAACACTGGAGCAGGTTGCCATTTCCTCCTCCAGGGGATCTTCCCGAGCCAGGGATTGAGCCCCATCTCTGCATCTCTTGCATTGGCAGGTGGATTCTTTACCAGTAAGCCACCTGGGAAGCCACAAGCATGTCTTTGCCCATTCATAAATGCCATTACTAAATTCTTCCATAGGCTGCAGACCTCTGAACCCTACCTTATCGGGACTGACTTAGATCCTCAGCCTAGCCCTCAGGGTCACAATTCCCTGCCCCGTGAGAGTACTGTAGACTGCACACAAATGAGGGGGGTCTGTTGGGTTTCCGGAACCATAAATGTGCTATTGTTGGGGAAAGAGAGGACACGACGGCTGTGACCCGGCAGCAGGACCCTGGCAATCAGCAGCGCGACCCTGGCAATCAGCAGCTCCTCGTCCTTTCCCAGTCCTTGAAGGAATGAGCACCCTGCTGCTAGAAGCTTCCCAAGGACACATCCTTGAGGCGGTAGTATGGAGATCATCTGGAAGACCTGTGTGACTGAGCCCAATTAAGGCTTATATTAATACAAACTGTAAAGATTCTAGCAGATTGGTGAGGAGACGGACTTAATAAGATATTAACCCAGGCATAAGACAGGGGCTTCATTCTCGCCCTACCACCGCTGGTTCTGTTTGGTTTATATTGTTTGCCATGTGAAGGACCTGCTCCCATATTTCCAACGTGCTTAAGAGAGTGAACAGCTGGGGAACAGAAGAGTTAGATGTGGGAGATGACAAAATTCACTAGAACCCAGGTTTCCAATGCAGCGAGGAGTTGGTAAAACTTCACTGTTTTTTTTCTTTTTTGGGGAATAAGACTTCTTTCGAGGCAGCTTCCATTGGCTCCTGCTGCTCTATTTGAAGAGGTCAACATGGATGTGCGCCACTTAAAACCTCCTCATCTATTTTCTGTGCTATAATTCACAGAAGTTCCTGCAAGGAAACTCTTGTATGACGTTATATCCTACTTCTGTTGAGTTGTGTAAACTCAGTTACCTGAAAATCAATCTAAGAAGTTAGGTGATTTTTCCTAAATTGTGATCCTCAAGTAACTTGTGTGAGTTTAAAATGCAAATTTGGATCATGGCAAATCCCTAGCCTCACCTCAAATCTACTAAATCAGAAGATCCATGCATGGCAACAAGGAATCCTCCTCTAAAGATAAATAAATAAATGAATCCCACATTATTCTTAAGGACAAGACAGGTTGAAAGTATCTATTTAGATGGGATGATTTTATAATATAAATCTTGTCTAGTAAAGCCCATTTATGTATATTTGCCAGAATTATGCAACTAAATAAATTGTTTTGAAGCTTCCAGAATCCTCTTGCCCATACAAAGACCATCACTTTTTCCACCAGCATCTTCAGACAAAAATAAAATTAGCATTCAGGGTGAAAATGATATAATAGCAATATTAAGAGTGTGCTCTTAACACTACTAAAAATACCAAGCAGCCATAAGGCTGGGATCATGTAGCAGTTGTCTAGGTCTCTAGTGTACCACCTACTTGAACAGCGTGGAGGTCGGGGCTACTGACCCTCTTTGCAGGAGAAAACCTGCTTGTAACTAGTAGTAGGCCCTTCTTTATTGGTTCCTCCACATCTGCGATTCCTCTGTATTCTGAGATTCAACCACTTGGATTGTGTAGTTCTAGAGTATCTACTATTGAAGAAAATCTGTATATAAGTGAGCCCATTCCTGTTCAAGGATCACTGTATATTTTTGAATGGATACACAATCTATTGTATTAGTGCTATTGTACTTATTTTTGAATGTTCCAAAGAAAATATTCTAGTTGACATTTTTATCGGATGCCATACACTCGTTTAGTATTTAAAAAAGAAATGATAAAACTTGCCAAGCTGCATCTTGACAATAAATTTTAGAACAAAATAAGCAATCATGTCAATGAGCCTTTTAATAACTGCTCGTGATACAACACAGCATTTTAAATTATCATGAAGTAAGCACTTCATTTACATTTAACTAGGCATGGATTGTATACTAATTAAACCATCACAGTGAGGGATGCATCATCATGTGTTAAAAATACACAGAGAGTTCTTAATTGGCATTCTTATACGGGCTTTAAAAAGAGGAATGAAGATTGCATTTTAATTTTAAATTCTTTTGTAAGGTGTGTGTTCTAACAGTTTTAAGAGAGAACACTTTCAATCAGAGTTGGACAACCCACCACAACCGGTCCACAGCCTACTTTGTAAGTAAAGTTTTATTGGCCGTTGACACCCACCTCTTTACTCACTGCGGCTGCTTTTATTCAACTATGAGGCTGGAGTTGAACAGTTGTGACAGAGGCTGTACGACCTGGAAAGCCTGAAATGACTACAACCTGTCCTTTAGAGAAGAAGTCTGCTGACTGCTGCTTTAGATCAACTCACTCCATTCAAGGGCATGCTGTATGTTCTAGGACAGTTTATTAAGCTTCTATTGGTTTCATCTTTCTAATGAGCAAAATGGGAATTAAATGACCTTAAGTTTATAAAGTTCTTGGTGCATGTAATTATTAAGGGAATTGTTCTTAAGGGAATGCTTGCTTATACATTCTCTAATGCTTTTTTTCTGCTTATTTGGCAGTATTCAGATTTTGCCTCACAAATTGCTAATATTATGTAACCATGCCACTTATTGCCTGAGTACATTTCAGAAACCTTTTTATAGCAGGTGCTGAGTTAGAGCCTCAAGATACAACTATGAACAAGAAAACATGTTCCTTGTCGTTAAATATATATATATTTATTTATTTGGCTCCACTGGGTTTTACCTGCATCATGCGGGCTCTTTGATGGCAGCACGTGGGAGCTCTGGGCCCGGAGCACGCTTGGAAGTAGTGGGGCATGGGCTTCAGTGCTTTGCAGCACATGGAGTCTTAGTTATGAGACAAGGGGTCAAACCTTCATCCCCTGCATTGCAAGGCAAATTCTTAACCTCTGGACTACCGGGGAAGTCCCTGTTCCTGGGCTTTGTGGGATTTATAGCCTAACAAATGATAAGAACAATTTAAATGAGCAACTATATGACGGCCTGTTAGCTGCTGATTGAGAACAGACAGAACAGAAGCGCTTCATAGTTCTGCCACACTATTAGTCTCCTAGGGCTGCCATAACAAAAGCACCACAGATTGGGTGGCTCAAATTATAGAAGTTTCTTTTCCCACAGTTCTGGGGATTAAGTTTGAGGCCAAGGTGTCTGAGGTGCTGGCTCTCTTCTGGGCTGTGGAGGATCCGTCCGAATCTTCCTTCCTAGCTTGCAGATGGCCAGCTCTCTGTGTCTTCCTACTGTCTTCCTCTGCGTGTGTGTTCAAATTCCCTCTCCTTGTAAGGACACCAGTCATGCTTGACTAGGTCTGACCCTGAGGACTTCATTCTAAGTAAACAAAGACCCTTTATGCAGAGTTTTAAAGAGTTCATCTTCAAACGCAGTGATATTCTGAGCCATGAGGAGTTAGAACTTCAGCGTATGACATTTTGACCATGTGTTTAGGTCTTGTAAATCCTTGCTGATTTTATTGCTATTTATATTGTCAGATTCTGAGAGATGGGTGTTGACATCTTTAATTATTATTGTACATATCAATCTATTTCTCTTTTCAGTTCTATCAGTTTTTGCTTTACAGTCATTTGCAAATAGGACTGAAGGCCAAGCACCGCTATTCCATGGTAGTGAGTGTAGCCTACATACATTTGTAAAGCATCCTTCAAAATAATCTCAATAAAAGCCACTACTCAGATACCGTGTACTTTCTTGATAGCTCCTGAGAGATTCTTAAGATGCTAGGTGAAAGTCCAAACCATGTTGTCTAATTGGCATATGATATCAAATTTTTAAAACAGAAACTTTGGTTAATAAGGACGTATACTTGGCTGTGAATCTACTATGCTCAGTCTGCATGTTGCCCTGCTGGTTTTGTCCATTTGTATCCCTAAACTGCACATCAGGATGATGATATTTTAAAGTGAGTGTTTTTTCTGTTTTATTTCTTTTATGGTTATCTGAGTTACTCTATATTTAATGGCAAGTAACTGTAACATTAGGCTTCCCAGTGGCAAAGAAACTCCCTGCCAATGCAGGTGACACAGGAGACGTAGGTTTGATCCCTGGGCCAGGAAGATCCCCCAGAGGAGGAAATGGCAACTCACTCCAGTGTTCTTGCCTGGAGAATTCCATGGTCAGAGGAGCCTGGTGGGCTACAGTCCATGGGGTCACAGAGTAAGACACGACTGAGCACTCATACACAAACTTTCGTCCCCTGAAGATCCTAGCTAAGCTGAAGTTACTGCCGTTTGATTTGAAACGTACAAGTTCCGGTATCACAGGAACAACACGGGAAATGACGTATGAGTGACACGAATGCCTCTCTCTTGTGCTTTGAAAGTTTCAGTTGTATAACCTAATGGCCTTTACAAAAATGGGACATGTTTCATAAAATATCAAATTACCAAACTTCTTTGGATCATGTTTGCTTTCTCTTTCTTAAGGACATTTAGCATCTTAAACAGTTACTGCCACTCCCCTGCTCCCTAAAATGAGTCTTAATCAGTTTTTATAATATCAAAAGAAACCAAGCACTGGCGACCACTTCACAGCTCTAGACCGTGAGAGAGTCGACCAATATGTTTGTGCCTCTGTTTAAGGACATGGCACTGTGGTGTCAGCCACACTCATTTACACATCCCAAGTACACATAAATGTTAACACCCATGATGTCTTAGAGTATTTTGGCTTTTATCATGTCACAGATTATTTTATTTAACCTCAAATGACTAAAATATATAAAAACTATATCTTTCTAAGTTTAAGTTAATTTGACACAAAAATGATTTTAAAAATGTTTTGTGAATTTCATTTTTCCATTACACATTTTTAAAGAGTACAATTGAATAGAATAACAGATGGCAAAAAAAATTATGTAGCTCTCATGTTGTAGAATTCTACTGAGCTTAAAGTCATTAAAACATAAGCCATTTTAACAGTGATGTCAGTGTACTGAATTGTATAGTATACAATGGAACAATCGTATATTATGCTGTTTTACAGAAACAATGTCATATCAGTTTTCAATTAGAATGTCAAAGATTGCAATCTACAAATGTAAGCAGGTTGCCCCACTCTGTTGCAAAGCAGAAACATGACAAATGGAAATATGTATCATAATCCACTGATAACAGTGATGTTTCCCGATGGAAACAAATGGCAAGTTTATTTTGTAAATTTATGGATTTAACTTATTTGGATTTTTAATAGATAGGTGGTAAAATTATTTGCTACTAGCATGTCATATAATTCAGTATTTAATAAAAGAAACAAAATAAATTCAACAATAGCTACAACTTTTTAGTTACTTTTGAAAAATCAGATATACAGTATTTTGTTATGTCTTCTAGTGGTATTTACTTAACACCCTCATATCACATTTGGACAAAAATGCATAAACTGAAAAGGAACTTACTGACCGGTAGTCCATCTTTCAACTGATGGCCACACCTTTTGAAATATTTTCTTTCAACCAACCTTCTTGACATCAAGAGGCTCTCAGGGCTGGATAGTGAGTTCTGCTCATGAGCAACTTATGCTTGAATGCATTTCCTTTGCAGCCAGCCAACAAGGATATGGTCAGTTATCAGATTTAGCTTCCCTTTTTAAGCAAAAATGTCCAAGATTATTCTAGAAAAAGGTGTGTTTCCTGACTCTTAGGTCACACAGAAAACGAAAATAATTAATCTTGACTTATTTGAAATTCCGAATGGTATTTGCTAGGAGCCAGAGAGTGAAAATCAGAGGGATTCTAGGCAGCATATACGAACAGCAGGAAAGGACTAATACTGAGCACGTACTGTGGTCAGAACCACGTATTATTTCCATGTTAATATAACCATCATCGTGTAACATTATCGTTCTTTTTTTCCTAGATAGAGGAGGAAACCAAAGTTTGAGGGAGTGAAATAAATGATTTGATATCACACAGAAATCTGCAAACCTGGGACGTGAATATCATTCTAATCACAACATTGTCTCATTGAAGCAAAGCAAAACTATCACGTGAAAAAAATTCCAAAGCCCACCGTTTACCATAAACCTCCATTTTAAGGACACCAGAGTGTGCCGACATAGATGACTCCCCCACTCCATCCTAGTGGCAGCTAGAGATGGCCACACTCTTCCCTTGGAATCTTCTTACGGAGCAACGGAGCCTTGTAAGGACTCTTTTGTGCTGCAGAGAGAAGAGCTTCCTGTCTAAGACCCAGTAGTGTGTGCTAATGGTGAAAAATGGGGAGGAGAGACCTAACCAGCGAAGGGCGTCATGGTTTTAGCTTCTCCATTTTAACTGCTTAATCTGTATTCTTGAATATCAATTTCAAGTTTGTTTTCAGTTAAAATGTCCTTTTTAAAACATTACTTTACATTTCAAAGTGAAGTGATCTACATATAAATACACATGTATTTTAATTAAGAAGTATTAAGACATTTCATAATTACCAAACAGCATAATCTCTTTTCCTTAAAAAATAATACCAGGGATATTACGGTGAAAATGCTACAGGATTACATAAATGCTGGAGACAGAGAATACTGGAATAAGCTTTTTGTAAGCAGATTTGGTAAAACCAAATTCAAGCATGCTTGCATTCAGCCATACGTAACCTTTCACGTGGTGGTAAGTGAAAAGCGACTAAGAATCTGCACACGCTGTGTCCCATCTACGTGGCGAAGGGATATATTGCTCAGTCTTTGCACTGTGCACATGGACTTTCAAGAGTTTGTCAACAACCATTCTGCATGGTGGTAAAGCCAAGAATGGTTATTTCCACTGTGGTTTTCATGGAAAAATCTCAGTGGGGGGCTGCTTACTCTTACTTGATGAATCCCAAGGTGTGAACTAAACACTCAGTTCTGGGACTTTTGGCATCCCTTGAGCTTCCTTAATCCCTGCACTTTCTCTCAATTTTCCTCATTCTGCTTATATTCACTCATATCCATGAAACCGTGGTCACAAGAAGATACAAGCTGAAAAGTTAACAGAATCTCAAGCCACTCAGTAACACTAAGAGCACTTCCTACACCCTCTACACAGTTTATTAGTATTGGCATCACCGACTCAATGGATGTGAGTTGGAGTAAACTCCGGGAGTTGGGGATGCTGCAGTCCATGCAGACATGACTGAGTGACTGAACCGAACTGGACTGAACTGACAGGGGACATGCGGAAGAATGCTTAGTTTGCAAATACCAAATCCTGGATCCCAAACTCAGCTGTGGTTACTGAAGTTTTGTGATATTCAAGACTCAATAACTAAGGGTTGTACAAAGCTTCTAACTCTATGGATCTTACACAAAAACTCGCTGTGCAAGTAGATGCCATCTCTGACCCCAGTTACTGATACGAACATGTGTTAAAGGTATAGGTAGGGGGGCATACTCTTCCAACTCTGGCATGAAAACACTTGTGGAAAATTCTGTAATTATGTAAAAATCAAGAAAATTGTTCCCAGGCTGTCAACTACTCCTTATTCAGTATCAATTAACACGTTCCACACTGTGCTTTCTAATGCCACTCAGCATGCGTTCATACAGTGTACTGTTACCTCTGACTGCACACCCTGCCATTTGAAGTCAGCTTCCATTACATAGTCTATACGCTGAGAGTAAATGATGATATAATTCAGAATCAGACTGTAGACAGATATCAAATCATATTGAGATGTCATGTCATAGGTCCTCTGTGTTAAATTTCCTGATGGCTTTCTTTTCATGCATTAGTACTGACCCAAACACCTGAAGTTGGAAGGTATAAATAATTTAGGAGACTCCTTTAGAGGATTATATATGCACACAAACACAAGTTTTAGTCCCTGAAATCTCTTATGTATAAATCATTCTTGTTATCCATAGTAGTTATGTTCCATCAAGTCACCTTGAAAAATGAGTTCATGAATACGGAACCATTGCTCCTAGCCAAAAATACCTGGGAGTCTCATATCTCATAAGGTCAATACACAACTTGGCTTTATTTGAATTTCTGTTTAAAGACACCTTATTTAATATATATTGTTAATTCATTGAGTTTCCCTGGTGGCTCAGACAGTAAAAAATCCGCCTGCAATGCAGGGGACCTAGGTTTGATTCCTGGGTCAAGAAAATCCCTTGAAGAAAGGAATGGCTACCTACTCCAATATTCTTGCCAGGAGAATTCCATGGACAGAAGAGCCTGGTGGGCTACAGTTCATGTTAACATTGAACTCATGACCAACAGCACTATAACTCATGTTAGAGGAATGAAATTTATCTAACACGTGTATTTTTTCCATAGCGCACATCACAGCCTTCGCTAGTTTAAGGACACTAGATAGTGCCCAAAACTATGCTTGGGGGGGTCATTTTAAACTGAGAAATTGCCAACAAAAAAGCACAACAATGAGAAAAACATAGCACTTACTAGATCATGAACAGGACACTTGAGTGTCAGAGCTGAAAGAAGAAAGCAGAGAGCTTCCTTATTTGACTTCAGCTGGGAACATACACAGCAAGAGACGGGAGGATTTGTTGCTGTTGTTGTTGTTGCTTTTCACATGTCCACGAAGGACTGCGAAAGCGGCGTGCACATTAGCATTTTATTGAGCAGGCACAGTGGCAAATAAGGCATCTACAGTAATGAACACTGGCTGTGCACGTTTATGTGGTGGTGACTGAGTCGCAAAGTGAGGTCTGATTCTTTGCGACCCCGTGGACTGTATCCTGCCAGGCTCCTCTGTCCATGGGATTTCCCAGGTAGGAATTCTGGAGTGCGTTGACATTTCCTTCTTCAGGGGATCTACCCCATCTAAGGTTTGAACCCAGGGCTCCAGCATTGCAATCAGATTACTGACTGATCCACCAGGAAAGCCTTATTGTTCTATTTTATTGTATGTTGATATTGACATATTCTACTTGGAGACCACCACTAATAGTCCTTAAAGGACAACTACTCCCATGGACAATCTCCAAAATCAGGGCAGGAAAGTCATCCCAATAGGAAAAGCGACCATATAAGTACACACAACAGTGACAGTAAACACATATTTTTGCAGAGATATAATTGTAAAAATCAATCTGAAGGACACCTAAGCATGATATAATTATTTTTCAAAAATAGAGAAGGAGAAGGACAGGATCACATTGCTTTACCAACAATGTCAGGATCAGAACGCAGCCATCTCTTTTCCCAGGACATTTCTTTTTCCTGCAAAATCACCCAGGCTTCCAAAGCTATATTCTGGGATTTTCACGCCAATAGTTCACTGCTCAGCAACACAGACATTTTCCATTCATGTTGTGAATAGACATTGAAAGTTAAAGTGAAAGTCACTCAGTCGGTCTGAGTCTTTGTGACCCCATGGATTGCAGCCCTCCAAGCTCCTCTGTCCATGGGACTCTCCAGGCAAGAATACTGGAGTGGGTTGACATTTCCTTCTCCAGGGGATCTTCCTGACCCAGGGGTTGAACCCAGGCCTTCTGCATTGTAGGCAGATTCTTTCCTGTTTGAGCCACCAGGAGGCCTGAATAGATGTTGGGGCCATTGAAAAATCGATCCTAGTAGTAACAGTGAGGTGGAAACACTTCTCTAATCTGGCATCTGTAAGCAAATAAATGACTTGCTAGTAAAAGTGGTTGAGACTCAGTTTGTTTTTGGCCTATGTCTTGTTTTGAGCTCTGTAATTAACTAATCATATTCAAAAGCAGGGATTATATTTTGCATACCTACCATGTTGATAAATGAAATATAATCATTTCTTTTTACATAGCAGAATAGTGTGAGCATACCAGAGCATGTGAACACAGCTTTCAGGATATTATCTTTTATTTTCCTTGGCACCCTGAAGGTCAGAGTCTTTGTGACTTGCCTCAAAGTTATTTGGAATAACATTGCTTTTGATCAGAGTATGAATAACTGAGATTAATCAACCATCTGTAGCAGGGGCAATAATAAATTATGGACCACCACTGCAATTTGGACAAACAACCTGCTTCAGACTTCTCTTGGCCTTCATTCTAATGAAAAATTAAGCCATTTACTTTTTCCCCTCCTATAATGAAAATAATTCAATATTTCATAAACCCATACCAAAATTGGAGTCACAGATTCCATCCGTCCAAAAGAATATGCAAAGCATATCCCACTGCATCACTACGAGCTGTATCCTTTAGGTTACAAAGGAAACGTCAGTAGGAAAAGCTGTCCTGTCCCAGAGCTGATACCACATCTCACAAAGTCTTGATGCCAACAACCTGGATGAAAACAATGTGGAATCGCCTCTTCTGACTCCCCTGCTTCCCTGAGGACAACATATGTGTGTCTGTTAAAATAGCCATGTCTACAATTACATATCAGTAGAAAACTTTGAATTTCCACATCCCCAAACACTGCAGCTCAAACAATAACCCTTCAGCTCTAAAATTCAGAGCCGTATGGCATCCCCCAAAGGAAAAGAAGGTGTTAGCCGCTCAGTCCTGTCGACTCTTGGTAATCTCACAGACTAGCCCGCCAGGCTCCTCTGCCCATGGAGTTGTCCACGCAAGGATACTAGAGTGGGTTGCCATTTCCTCCTCTAGGGGATCTTTCTGACCCAGGGATCGAACCCAGGTCTCTAGCATTGCAGGTGGATTCTTTACCATCGGAACCACCAGAGAAGCCAGAAAGCAACAAGCAATTATACCGCCTCCCTGTAAAAATTTCTCTAGTTCATTTCTTCATGTGACTTCTCCCTAAACGGACAGTAAGTCATGTGCTCCTATACCGGGAAAGACTCCAAAATCAGTGCCAGCTTCCACTTCTTACAATCAATTCAAGACCCCTGGTCAATATAAATAACGAAGATTAAGTTGTGAACATTTCCCCATTATACAGATTTTAAAACAGCAGCAACAACAACGTGAGTCTAGCTAACTAAGCTATTGGAAAAATGTCACCACACCAAAGCCAGTGCGAACCATAGTTCCTAATTCCCAGTGCAGTGTCTTATCATTCCTTTTACACAGAAGAAGTTGTGTTTTATTCTGATCAGTTGAAAGTTTAATTTCATTGTGATTAAAATATAGGGGGCCTCCCAGGTAGTGCAGTGGTAGAGAACCCGCCTGCCAATGCAGGAGAAGCAGGAGACGAGGGTTGGCTCTCTGGGTCGGGAAGATCCCCTGGAGGAGGAAATGGCAAACCCGCTCCAGTGTTCTTGCCTGGAGGATTCCATGGAGAAAGGAGCCTGGCGGGCTACAGTCCTTGGGGTTGCCAAGAGTTAGACTGAGCATGTGCACGCGCACGCACGCACACACACACACACACACACACACACACACACACACACACACACACACGCAGAAATTGTGACTTAAACTAGAAAACAAACATCTACTTGATCATCCAGAAACTGAAGTCAGTATTTCTCATCCTGACTATTTGATAGGAGAACTTAAGCAATTACTATAAAGGATTTCAGAAAATTCTGCAAAAATCTTACACCGTGAAGAATAGTACAAAGCTATAAAAATGTGTGGCCTGGAACTTCCTTGGTTTTTTAGGGTTAAGACTTCACCTTCTACAGCAGTGGATGCGGGTTTGATCTCTGGTCTGGGAGCGAAGATCCCGCATGACTCATGGCCACAAAACCAAAACATAAAACAGAATTAATATTGTAACAAATGCTATAAAGGCTTTAAAAATGGTTCACAACTTTAAAAAAGTGTATGGCCTTATATGTGCAAATGCACACCTGGCTGAAGATATACTGTAATGGGATATAGATGTATATTATAACCAAGTAAATGGAACTTTTCAAGACTAGACTCTAAACCAAAGTCACAATTAGTCTGTAACAGGCCTCAATGGGAATCAAAAGTAGACTTCTCCTTCAGGTAAACTCAGCCCATCACGTCTTCCAATTAGGGTTTAAAGCGAGGCTGGAATTTAGCACCACCTGACTCCTTAATGGGGCACTCTTATGGAGGACACAGTCTGCATGGTCAGTGTGGTTGCCCTACCTAACTGCAGGACTCTCAGCCCTCCCAGAGTCACTTGCTGTAAAGTATATATACCAAAGAAAACCATATAGATGGAATTAAACATACCATTCAGATTTCCTACACTATTTTTAGGACTGAATATGTTTTTAATTTCTCTATTCATGCGTGTTTTATAAAGCCTTTGTAAGAGGTTTGAACCAGCTCTTATTTTATGTATTTAAATACCTTTTGCAACCCCACAGGACCGTGTAGGCCACCAGGCTCCTCTCTCCCTGGGATTTCCCAGGCAAGAATACTGGAGTGGGTTGCCATTTCCTTCTCCAGGTGATATTTCCAACCCAGGGATAGAACTCAGATCTCCTGTTTGGCTCCTTCATCACTGAGCCACCTGGCAAGACCTTAAATAGGCTTGCTGCTATATAAAACATCAGACATACCATCTTGAATTCTAGAGACTATAATCTACAAATGTTTTAACATGCTTTCCAGCTCCTGAACACAGTCAAGCTTTAGTATAAAGTCATATGAAAATGAATATTCAGAAGTAAAACTATGGGCAGAAAACACGTTAATATACATTTGTCGGGTTGGTTGGAATCTAAAATCATAGTTAAATTGTGATACACCTGAAGTTAGTCATTTGCATTTTATGAGGCAATTGAAATTCAAGATTACATATAAATATCATTTGGATTTCCTTAATTTCTCTTTATTACAACTGGAAATGAATTGTAACAGACTTCATCTTTAATGCCTCAGTATTGCTTAGTATCATTTTGTGGATAATTTCCCAAAATGTTATCATCATCCATCCATTTAGTATCAAAAATATTTAAATGACATTCAGTCCAGCAACTAAAATGAAACTTATTGCACACTTAAAACTGTAATCTCCTGGAAAGCAAAGTGAAAAACGGTGTCTCTTGGATTCCAGAAAAGTACAATAGCAGCTTTATGTAGAATTGATTCTATGGCTGCAGAGAATGCAGACATGATTCGAAGAAGTGTTCACTACTCCACAGCAAAACATTCAGACATACCATTTGTTCAGTTTCCTCTTTTATTCACAGCAATGAGACTGTCCATCGACCAGTGACAAACTACTATCACTGCCTTTCAGTTTACCTGTAAAGTGAATCACAGCTGAGAGTGTGAGTTTGGCCTAAATAAATTGATACCTGGCTCTAGGGGGATGAGGAATGGCATGCTAAAGGATATTGCAGCAGGGGATCCTTTGCCACAAGTATGCACTTTGTCATTTCAATGGTTATTTGATTTGAGAGAATAGAATCAAGAACTCTCTGGATTCTAATTTAAGACATTTAACAGGGAAGTTCAGAGTGATGGCAACAGCAGCAGAGCTTCTAAAGCTTTTAGATTTAGAACTGCTACCAAACCTTTACTTGAATTGGAAAATTGTCCTGTTCATAAAAGAAATTGGAGAAGATTAGCAAAAGAGATTTTAGGCAGAATAAAATGTGCTTTCATTCCAGAGACAAGACCAACACGTCTATATGGTGAAACAGGGCATTAGTAAACCATGTGGGGACTTTGCTGGCAGTCCATCGGTTCAGATTCTGTGCTTCCAGGGCAGGGGGTGTGGGTCCCACCTGGTCAGGGAGCTGGGATCCCACACAGGCCATGTGGCAATCCACTGATGAGTTCCCTGGGTCGGGAAGACCCCCTGGGGGAGGAAATGGCAGCCCGCTCCAGTGTTCTTGGCTGGAGAATCCCATGGACAGAGGAGCCTGGTGGGCTGCAGTCCATGGGGTCGCAAAGAGTTGGACACGACTGAGTGACTACACCACCACACAAATGAACCAGGACTTCTGACCCGACACTAACAGGCTGACTGCCTGCTTAGACAGAACTTAAAAAGGAATCCGAGTTATACAACACAATAGTTAAGATGTGAAGATACAGTCCAAAAGTATTTGTCACATGGAGAGTCAGGACAATCTCAGGTCATCTGAGCAGCTATAATCAGCAGATGCCAACACTGAGATCATATGGATCCTGAAATTACCAAATAAGTATTTTAAAGCAGCTATCCTAAAAATGCTCCACAGAGCAGCTATGAACATTCTTCAAACACAAATGAAAAATTAGAAAAGCACGGAGAACAGATGGAGGAAGTAAAGAACCAAATTCTAGAAATTTAGAACTGAAAATGCAATAGCTAAGAACAAAGAAACTTAGTAGCAGAACAACAGTAATGGGCATGAGAAGGTGAATTGAAGATAGAAAAGTAGAGATGATCCAATCTGAACAAGAGACAGAAAGCAGAATTATAAAAAGTGTAACATAAACTAAAGTAAAGGACAAAGTCCTATCACACACACATTAAGTTGGCAAAACCTAAGAAGCGCCATTGTGTTGGTGTGTAGAGTAATAAGGTCTCTAACACGCTGCTGGTGGAAAGTGAGGCAGGGTACGCTCTTTGGCAGCATCTGCTGGTGATGACACGCACAGAAGCCAAGCGTCCAGCATTTCTAAGACGGGTATTCTACAGAAATTCTACCACATGTGCACAGGGAAGTTTATTAAATTGTTAGTTGGAGGATTGTTTGCAAAATGAAAACTTTTTCAACTGAAAAGATATGTTTTGGACCACTCAAACATTCACCCTCTGAGCCACCTGGGAAGCCCTTTCCTGCATACAGAGAAATTTAAAATGAATTAGTTATGTTTCCATATACCAACACTTAGGATGAGTGAAAAAATGCAAATTAAGTAACATTTCAGAGTATGAACTATATGTTCATTAATGTAAGCATTAATAATTAATTTGCTATTAACTACAAATGTAAAAAAATTAAATAATACCATATATTTATTATGAATATACAAAGGTTGTCGTAAAGTACATGTACTGATTAGTGGTTATATTCTAATTAGAACCCTTTTGTTGCACAGAAGCTGATCGTGGGACTTCCCTGCAATTAAATAATACCATATATTTATTATGAATATACAAAGGTGGTCGTAAAGTACACGTACTGATAAGTAGTTACATTCTGATTAGCACCCTTTTGTCGCACAGAAGCTGATCGTGGGACTTCCCTGCAGTCCAGAGGCTGAGGCTTCGCCTCCCAGTGCAGGGTAGGCAGGCTTGGTCCCTGGTCAGAGAGAGAAGATCCCACATGGCTTGCAGCCAAAAAATGAAAACAGAAAGCAGAAACAATATTGTAACAAATTCAATAAAGACTTTAAAAACAATGGTCCACATAAGATATTTTTTTCAAAAAAGCTGACTGTATTTGAGGAAAGCCCCAAAATACACCTCAAGAACCATGACTTATTACTTTATTTTAAAAACATTTGAAACCAATATAGCACAATATTGCTATTTTGTTAAAACTGGTAGTGGAAGAACATTTGTCGTGTATTTGCTGTACTTTCTGTATAGTTTTTCTATAACAGGGCAAACCCTGTTATATAATGCACAGTGTTTCAAACAGTCTATTTTTCTAAAAAGTATAGCTCTCTTGCAGACCTCCTGGAGAACCAAGAATAAGATCTCTTCCCTGCAGAGTCAGATTTTCCACGTCCTTTAGTCTCACTCTAATTTTCTCCTAACTTGTCCTTTTTATTCATTTACCATCAAGATAGTCTAAGTCTCATTAGAAAGAGCTTTACTTAATTTAACTCCTTATTTCCAAGTAGCAATCATCATATGTAATTTTCTGGGGAGATGGAAACCCCAGCCAACAAGAGACTAATGTCCAAGAAGAGGGCAGCTTCGCTTATTTGCTCATTCTACTCAGAGTATTTTAATTTAATTATATATATAAAATATATAATAAATATATATTATTTTAATTATAATAAAATACTTTGTTCAGACACTGTCATGTAGAAATGTAGCTACTGTTGGGAGGAACTAAAGGTCAGTTCATATACATTTTAATAATTATTTTAGGAATATGAATATAATATGAATCATAATAACAAAAATAATAGGTATTATTTATCGATTTTATGGGCTTCTTAGGTGGTGTTAGTGGTAAAAAACCTGCCTGTCAATGCAGGAGACATAAGAGAGACTGTTTAGCTCCCTGGTTGGGAAGGTCTCCCGAAGAAAGGCATGGCCTCCCACTCCAGCATTCTGCCTGGAGAATCCCAGGGATGGGAGCCTGTCAGGCTGCAGTCTAGAGGGCAGCAGAGTCGGATTTGACTGCAGCAGCTTAGCACGCAGAGCACATCCTGATTTTACTATAGGTTGATATGGTGCAAAATAATTTACAATGCAAGTCTCATGCGAGCGACAATACACACATCAACTGCGACCAGATCTAATGTAAGAATGCAGCACCGACCCGGTCTGAAGCAATGCGTTCCGGAAGCCAAACCGTCATCTCTGTAGCAGTTAATCCCAAGGATCAAAACTCAAAAACTGCCCACTTCCCTGTTTTTTTTTTTTTACCTTTGCTTCCATCTGAGAAGCCCTGTTATACTCTCCTCTTCACAAAGGATGCCCACTTCTCATCAGGCAGCCTCCGGCTTTCCCAGCCACCCACCGCCAGCCAGGGCAGACTTAAAACACTGCCTTTTTCCACTGTCAAGCATCTACATCCTTCCGTCTGCCTCTGCGTCTCCAGTAAAGCCAGGTGATGGTGTCTGATTCCCTTCCTTTAGCAACCTAAGAGGAAAGAGTCTTTGCTTGTTCTTGTTTGGGTGGTCTTCATTTATTTCCACATGTATATCACGGAATTCATTCCTCCTGAGACCTTTATAAAGAAAGGCGTTACTCTTCCCATTTGAGGAAAACGAGGCATACATAAATTGCCAAAGATAGCGCACACACACACACACACACACACACACAATAAATAGAGAGCTGTGGCTTGAACTTAGAAAGTGTGATTCCAGAGCCCGTCCTCTTAGCCCTGAGAGACCTGTATTAAGCTGTCAGTCAGGAAGGGGCAAGCTGTGTCCCAGGGACACACACCCTCTAAAACCTCAGGAGTCAGACATCACCAAAGATTGGCCTGGGCTCGTGTTCCATCAAGCTGCCTATTGCTTGAAAGCTCTGTTCGCCTTTTCTCATCTGTGACCACAGCTGTCATTGGTGGCCGAGGCAAAGAGAGAGCGGAGACTGCACCCCAGCTCCTGACGCATCCACCAGGGACTTCTCGGGGTCCACTGGTTAAGACTCGGTGCTTTCAAGGCCAGGGGCCGGGCTTTGACCCCTGGTCAACGAGCTAGGCCCCACAAGCTGCAGCTAAAGACCCTGTGCCCCGCATGCAAAGATCACTGCGTGCTGCCGCTGAGACCCAGCACAGTAGAATAAAAAAAATGTACTTTGAAAAGTGATAAAGCTCCCAGCCAGGAGTGACACACTTCACTTCCGCTTAGGTTGTCATTGGCCAAAATGGGCCATGTATTCACCTAGTTTTAAGGTGCTGAAAGCACTGTTTTTCCATGTATGTGGGAAGAAGACTGAATAATTCAGCAGCTGAACAAAATAATATAAACAGTCTTTGTTGTTTAAATCCCTTCACCATATTATAAATGAAAAGGACTCTGACTCCTCTTCAAAGTAAAGACCAGTTCAACGGCAAAAATACAAATACTCTTTCTTTAATTCTAGTGTACCTAAGCCTCAGTAATATGAGGGATGTTCAGTAGATTTGAGTGGTTTAAAGAGACTGTTGAGTCTCTGAATGCAAATAGACCTACAAATACATACCAACATCGTGGATATTCACATGATGGTTGTAAACCTCATAATCGGTGGTGTCGGTGTACTTCCAACCTCAGCTGGTCCCTGACTCAGTGGCCTCTGATGTATCAACATCATAACTAGTAATGGAAATAGAATTCCTTCTGGTGTTTCTTTTTATCTTGGGTGACTTACTTCAGAACATTGTTTCATTATTTTCTAAAATAAACAGCATAGTTCACTGAGGAAAATGTTGATAAGCAAAAAATGAAGTAAAGAACAAATTTATGCACGATTATACTGTCCAGAAGTAATAGCTACTAATGTCCACTGTTTGCTCTGTAAACTTCTTCTTCCCTGCGTCGGTCCAATGCCTGCCACACAGTAGGCCTTGAATAAATTTTGAATGAGTGAATGAATATGCATATTCACATTTAAATATCTGCATTGCAATAAAAATGAGAAGATGCTCTTCTAAATAGTGTTCCTTTCCAAAACGGATCAATAAATACACAATGAGCTGCTCTTAAAAGCAAACACTTTGACATGGGGTATGAAATCACCCGTCTGAATATCTGCATAGAGCAAGGCTTCTCCTACATTAAAGAAGACTTCTTAATCTTGGTGAATTCAGGATTTCCCAACCTTATTGAACAGATATTTTTTACTTCATGTCAGCTGAATCTAGAGATATAAATCATTTCCTGCCTTACAGTCTCATCATAAAAATCTCATCCTATCCATGACCTCTAAGGCTACTTTATGCCCTCGGAGACGTCTTGTACCTACTTTACTGTTTGTTGGATCGACTATGAACTTCTGATCCAAAGCAGGCAAATCAGAGGCTGTTCAAAAATATAAGAATTTGGGCACAGGCCCTCCTTGGGAAAGCCAATGGAAACTCAGAGGTCGAGACCACTGTTTGAGGACAACATGTAGGTAGATCGACGACCTGAAGAACTGATCAGAGAGAAAGGGAACAAGGCAGCAGATCCACAATGAGAAGGTCAGGCCGCCCCCGGAGGGCGGGAGGGCGGCCCCCGACAGTGGCCCCGACAGTGGCCCAGCGCCCCCGCCGCGCACGGATGGATTCTGAAGGTTCTCTCGCATCTTTATGGTGAGTGTCGCTTTACTCAGACTTATTTCTATCAGTAAACGCAGCTGCCGCCGCTTCCCCTGAAGAGCCTGCCGCAGTGAGCCGAGCAGCGCCCCTGGCCTTCGGAGCCCCAGTCCGCGCGCCCGCCTCGGAGCCGCCTGCGGCGCTCGGATGCCGGAGACGGCGCCCCCGCGGCCCTGCCCGGCCTGCGCCCCTTCCTGCCCTGCCCCAGCCCGCGGCCGCCCGCCGCCTCCGGCCTCCTCCCGGGCAGCGGGCAGCGCGGCGCCCGCGAACGCGGCCGGCTGCCCCATGCCGCCCAGGACTGCCGCTCTGCCTTCTGACGCCCGAAGAAAAGCCCCCTTCTTGATAAGGCCGGGCTTTCACGCCACCGCTGCCAATTTAAAGAGACAAACAGACAAATGAAACAAATCTCATTTGACTGTTAAAGCTGAAAAATGACTTGCCTGGTTCAGGGAGAGTCTTGATTGAAACCTGGAAAGTCGTTTCTGCAAAGGGGATCAAGGGTGGGCAGAGGAAAGTCTCCAGATCAACAATATCTGCATCATATGGAAAGGTATCTGAAAATGCTTTTAAGTAATTTTTCTATTAATCATAATTAATTACGGGTTCAAAGCAATATAGGCAAAACACAAAACAAGTATGAAAAACAAAAGAGTAGGAAAACGTATAGGAGAGTCTTTGTGGGGGAAATATTGTACAGGAAGATGGCTGGTTAGCTAGGATCTGAATATTTAAAATACACTGACATACACCTTTCCTGCTGATAATCAAACTGTCATAAATGCAGAAAGAATGACTTAATGCGCTTGATATTTTTACAGCAGACTAGAAATGCAAGTTCATATCCTCTGTGAGCTCGAAAATCTTCACAGTTAGAAACCAACAAAGCAAGTCACATAACCACAGGTTTCAGGTACATTGTCTTTGTTAGACCTATGTGCATACTTTGGAAAGCAGCATTTTATCATCTACCATCATGAAAGCGTCAAGATACCCTTTCTAAAAAGATGCTCAACCTCTGGCAGGCACAAGAATGAGCTACTTAAAGGCCTACGCTACTACCGTATTTTACCTTTTACAGCCTTCATGTGAAGATCCCAGAGCACATTTTGTATTATTTTGTGACCTGTTTTCATATCTGTGTAAACTAGTAACTTCTCTGGATGATGTCAGAGTCAAAATAAATTTAACCTCTCACTATAGTTTGTTTATAACCTGGCTGGTCCTCTTTTCTGCTATTTAGCTCTACACACACAGGGGCTGGTGGAAACCTAGCAAGGTAAGGAAAGGTATGCAAGAATAGTAAACTGTCTCATGTCGTGTTCACCTGATTCCACAGAAAGCATGACACTGAAATACGTGGTGAGTTAAAGAAGGACCACTGCTTGACTTTATTACTGATCTGTGTTAGTTGTTCAGTTGTGTCCGATCTTTGCAGCCCCGTAATCTGTAGCCCACCCAGTTCCCCTGTCCATGGAATTCTCTAGGCAAGAATATTGGAGTGGGCTGCCATTCCTTCTCTGGGGGATCTTCCTGACCCAGGGATTGAACCTGGGTCTCCTGCATTGCAGGCAGATTCTTTACCATCTTTTCCACCAGGGAAACTGGGCAGCTTTATTAGCCACTTTTTTATTTTTGCCAATTAATTGATTATTTTGTTTACTTAACTTTATTTTGTTAGCAGAGTTGAAAAATACTAATATCTTCTTCTTAGCCAAATTTCTAAGGCAAAAATTTATCCAATTTCATAGATAATTAGAGATGGCAGGTTGCAGATTCTAAAATCTAGAGCTGAAAATGTATTCCCTATTAAGTTCCTTACATATTTACTTAATTGACCAAGAACTTATCTTCCTTCCTGAAACCCTATAATTTCCTTATACCTGAAACATCCCTAACACTTTAGCGTAAGGCTCACTGACTCAAATCAGTTTCAATCCCAAGATGATGCATTATAGGATGCTGTATAAATATCAGCTCTTTCTACTTTAAAACATCTGACACAATGTCTAGCTTATACACTGTAGTCAAGGCCTGAAGACACAAATGATGCCCTTGCTGGATTAGAATTTAAGTGTAGTCTGAACCCCGAGTCTGATATTTCAAGGGATGCTCATATTTTAAAGCATCTGAAATTACAAATCCAAAGTAATTCAGCAATTCTCGGTTCAAATACATTGCCAAAAGACACAACATTATCTAATTTCTAAACTTCCTTATTCCAATTCTCAAGAGAAAGTCACTGAAGGAGGCAAAAGTTCATGACATTTTGCCTTGGGTATTTTCCCCCAATTTAAACTGCTGTAAGAATGATAGAATGGGATTGATGAGTCTAATCTTCCCTGACTCTAATATGCCACATGTCAACTTAATTCTTAGAGCATCCAGAAAAACAAGACTCCTCCCCCCACCATAACCCTATAGCAACGTCTTCTATAGAACTTGCTATAGAGCAAATATTGAATAAATTATTGTATCATTAATTACTTATGGTGCACTAGACACAAATATCTTTGATATTTAATTTGCTATTTTTAAATGTGGAGATTTTGACTGTTTTCATTTTATGATTAGCCTAAAGTTTTAGCTTCTATTAAAATGTATTTTTTTCTGACATTTCTTTGCTTTCATTTATGTTTTATCATTTCATTTAAAAAAATCTGCATGCCTTTTGTGCCACTACTGTTACTCTCTGCCTTATTTTCTTCTAACCTGTACTTTTCATGTTTGTATGTATGTATTTGGAAATCATTCAAAAATGATTTCTTTATAACCAATGTATTCTTATATTATTCATATATATATCATATTGATAATATATCAATATATTATTATTAATATATTATATGAATAATACATTATTCATAATTTAGAATAATATATTCTAAATTATTCCTGCAGTTCTTTGAATTCTTTTTTCCCTCAAGAACTTCATGTATCTCATCAATTACTGCTTCTAGTGATCGCCAAATTTTAGTCAAAGTGTTAGTCACTCAGCCATGTCTGACTCTCTGCACCCCATGGACTGTAGCCCACCAGGCGCTCTGTCCATGGGATTTTCCAAGCAAGAAGACTGGAGTGGGTTGCCAGTCCCTTCTCCAGGAGATCTTCCCAACCTAGGGATTGAACTGGGTCTCTCAAATTGCAGCCAAAAATCTAGTGTTTGTATATTTACCTACTAGTTCTAAGATGACTTCAAAATACAATCCTATGCAGCCGTCTCAAGTTATGGAGTACTTGTTCCACTTTTTTTTTTTTTTGGTTGAAAAATTGTGTCTGCTCCAAAGCCAGTGTTTGTGTTTTATTTCTGTTACAAACATCTTCTCTTGGTACCAACTTACCGTCCTGCTAAACCAATTCTTTCCACAGCTAGAGTCGCCTTCACTGGTCAATATGGTCTCTGCTCATGTCAAAACTTTCACATTGCGGACGAATTTTTGAACAATGCAAGTAACTTTTTTTTTTTTTTGCCTTCGTTACACAGCTTTTTTTTTTTTTTAAAATCAAATTGTAAGTATTGAGTTGGAGAATGAATTCTGATATGGAAAGCTAACTATTAGGAGCAGTGAAGAAAAGCAAGGTAGGTCAGTGAAGCAGCTAGAACCTCACAAAAGTGTGTGGTTGAGGAGTTAATGCCAGGAGGAAAAGTTTCAAAAGTAAATCCAATAAGATGAAGGGTTGCCACTTTTCATCAGGGAAAGAAATGGTATGGGAAAAAAACGAAGTGAAGAAGGCTAAACAGCTCAGTCATTTGCTTGGAAGTTTATTTATTCATTTGGAAAATGGTAATTTTTAAATGAGAATGTGCATCACAAAGCACTTCCACTTACATGGAACCTCGCTGTGTTTAATATTTACGCACATTAATAAAGTAGATTGAAAAGTAGTAAGAATTGTTTAGCCTCTATAGTTATGCTGGGTAAAGAAAAGAGGAGAAATTATTTAAATAGAACAAATATAATAATAATTAAGTGGTCATAAAATTAGATTTAAAAATGCCTTAGTTCATGATATGTCCATATGAACAGAGATATTGAAGAGAGAAAGTACAAAGGTAATCTAAAAAACTAATGGTAAAAGGCTATTTTTTAAATATTTGAAATAAAATACTATTTTTAAATAAGTAAAATAAAATAGTATTTTAAGAAAAATAAAGTACTGTTTTATTTAAAAAATATTATATTAATATATTTAAGATAAACAGGATAATCCCTTTCGCCTGCAGGATTCTCAGTACAGCACTACTGACGTTCTGGGCCAGTTAATTCTTCGCTGGGGGGACTGTTCTGTGTATTTTTAAGATATCTAGCACCTCCTCCCCTCAGATGCTTGTAGTACCTCAGCCCGCAAATTGTGATGACCAAATGTCTCCAGACATCGCCAGATGTTCCCATGGATGGGGTTGAAGGAGTTTTGTAAAATTGCTTGGTTGAGAACTATTGCTTTAATGAAATACTCACATTTGAAAAAAAATCAAAACACACCAGCTTCAGTAGTCACAGTATTGATTTTCCTTAAAAGAAACAAGCAAACAAACCCAGATGTTGTCTGTGTTTTAGAGCCTGCTGGGGCGAGCGCAACCTTAACCTGTGGCACGGGTCTTGAATGCCCGAGCTGAAGCATCACACGCCCAGCTGGAGTCAGGGCACTGCATATTCAATGCGTATTTCACAAATGAAGGAGTTGGTAGTCGTGCCAGCAAATCTACGCCGTGTGCCTTTAACAGCTGCAGCAAAGATAAATGTCTCAGCAACCCAGCTTTAAGGAAATCGCTCTGCTTAGAATCACTCCTATTATCTTGCCTTAAAATTCCCTATTGAAAACACTAGCCCAAAACATAAAAATAAAAGGTAAAACGGAAGCAAAAATATGTACTTATAGGTTCCTGGAACTTCTCAGCACTATGACTGTAGATTTTGGTGTTCTGATTTTGGCTGCCTACCTCTTACTCAGCACCTTACACTTCCATGAGGTAAAATCTTCTAAGCATTCTAGCTTCAATTTTTTTCCTAAAACCAGCTGGGTCATAGACCTGCTAAGAATCAATTCAGATGTTGCAATAAACAAGTTTTGTCCTGCTCTGCCGGGCCATTCTTTGTGGCTTGAACTGAATGTGTAGAGCAGCTGTGTCTCTAGAATTTTCTAATCACTCATAAAATCAAAGTAAAAATTATAAAATATTAAAACTTTTCAATTTATCCCAGAATATAGTTATTTATAAATCAAGCACCAATATTGCTCTTCTAGTGATAATAGGCATCATAAAATACACAGAAATAGGTATTAAAAGTGGATAGAATAAAGCATATGATAGATTTTATATTTAAATGGTACAAATATTTTTGATCTCACTAAAAATGCTATTCATCATATTTTACTGAAAGCAATGTGATTCAATATTTACCTTTGGAAAACCTTGTTTAAATATGTTGAGATACAGCAACTCAAGAATCTAGTTTGAAGTTCAGTATTTTTTGATATATGATTTGTAATGACCATCACTGAAAAAAAATTATCACAATAATACAATTTATAAAGAAGAAAGCATATACTTGGGCAAGTTTGCCATATTGGTAGTGAATATAAATCCATACTGAAATAATATTTGCAGTAGTTTGAATTTTGGGCTGGTTTTATCAAATCTGATTAGTTTGCCAGTATAGTTACTGAATAACCTTCCCTGGTAAAGAATCCACCTGCAATGTAGGAGACCCAGTTTCTATTCCTGGGTTGGGAAGATCCCATGGAGAAGAGAATGGGATTTTTTTCTTGCTGAAAAATCCCATGGACATAGGAGCCTGGTGGGCTACAGTTCATGGGGTCATGAAGAGTCAGACACGACTGAGCAATACACACAGGTTGGCTTAGGAAGAGTTTACGCTACAAGTAAAATCTCATCCCTGAGGAATCAAGTTTTCAGTATTATTTTAAATACTTGTTCTCTTCTCAAGAATTTATTTAAGCTACTTCATTTTCTGAGATCAGTTTTAGTTAAAACTAGAAAATATCATCCATAAATCCACTTAACTGGCAGCCAATACATCTTAATGCTTTGCAAAATATGGCAAACAGATGAGGGCATTTTTCCGTGTATCGCTGAATTTGGGAACTTGTAATTTTCCTTGAAGATAGCATTCTAACTCGAGTTGATGTTGGAAGGCATGAAAGTCAATCTGTATGTTAAATGTTGGTAAAGCCTAATTGTCATATGTTAGATTAAAATGAGTGGAAATGGAAATGAACCATACTCTCCATGCATACGTTTGTGTAGTCTTGCCCTTTCTTTGGAGTTGTGTGTCTTCCTTAAGCCTACTGATTTATGGTTTTCTCCTTTTCCTAAACATCCTATTTGTAGCTTAACTCCTTTATGAAATAAAATTATTTTCTAGATTCTAAAGTTAGTGAAATTATTAGTATTTATTGGTACTCAACAAGGTCTTCTGGGCTCCACATTCCAAACAGAAAACATACAAAGGGAAAACAAGACTCCACGATGACATAACATTTGGCTGTTAACTGAACGCTAAGAAATCGAGATCAGAAAGTGCTCCATTGCTGTGAATCAAATCAGCAGTTTATCAAGATTCTTAGGACCTAAAATTATAGAATTATTTTATTGATAAAAGACATATGCATTTTAAAAGCTCAATTAGCAGCAGTTACATACCAGCGCAGTTCAGAAAGAACGGGCTCTAAATTACACTATTTTATCTCAAGATAATGACAAAATTGATATGGTCTGCTAAATCTTTCTGTTTTTCAACATCACAGTCAAGGACTATCAGGTCACATCAGTCTGAAGACAACTGATTCTACATGTACAAGTCTAAAAATTGCCTAGGTGCTTAACCCCAGACCCAGGTAAATGGAATCCACATATGTTTGTACACTAGCAGAGATATAAAATAGAAATCAAAAGTTTGGGGTATGTTGAAATAAAGAAATTGTAAGCAAAAGAAAACACAATTACCCAAGTGAAAAATGGACAAACAAGTCACTCAGGAAATGATTCATAGCCTTGTCACAGAACTATGCTGATGACACCATTTGGTGTTCTACTGTAAGGAAGTAGCGTTGTATCCAAATTTTTATTCTTATAATTAATCTGAACTTGAATTGCAAAGGTAGAAATCTGAGATGACAATTCATAAGTGCTTTCTTGAATTAATATTTTTATATTTTCATATGGGCTTCTCAGGTGTCTGTAGTGGTAAAAGAACCTGTCTATCAATGCAGGAGATGTAAGAGACACAGGTTCAATGCCTGGATTGGGAAGATCCCCTAGAGGAGGGCATGACAACCCACTCCAGTATTCTTGCCTGGAGAATCCCATTGACAGAGGAGCCTGGAAGGCTAGGATGCATAGGGTCACAAAGAGTTGGACACGACTGAAGCAACTTAGCATGTAGCACACATTTACTCACCTTCACTGGGAAATCTTATTGCTATATTATAGAAATTGTCTTTTTTTCTATGTAAAGATTTATTTAGGGAGAAACCATGTTAAAAACAAATATAGATGGGGAAAAATGAAGTCAGTGACATTTTATTTTCTTGGGTTCCGAAATCACTATGGATGGTGACTGCAGTCATGAAATGAAAGGCGCTTGCTCCTTGGAAGAAAAGCTATGACAAACCTAGACAGTGAATTTAAAAGCAGAGACATCACTTTGTCAACAAGTTCTGTATAGTCAAAGACATGCTTTTTCCATTTGTCAAGTGCAGATTTGAGAGCTGGACCTTAAAGAAGATTGAGCACCGAAGAATGATGCTTTTGAATTGTGGTGTTGGTGAAGACCCTTGAGAGTCCATTGGATTGCAAAGAGATCAAACCTGTCAATCCTAAAGGAAGTCAACCCTGAATATTCTTTGGATGAACCGATGTTAAAGCTGAAGCTCCAATATTTGGCCACCTGATATGAAGAGCCAACTCACTGGAAAAGACCCTGATGCTGGGAAAGATTGAGAACAAGAAGAGACGGGGACGACAGAGGATGAGATGGTTGGATGGCATCATTGACTGAATGGACATGAATTTGAGCAAATTCCAGGAGATGGTGATGGACAGGGAAGCCTGGCGTGCTATAGTCCATGGGATCAAAAAGAGTTGGATACAACTGAGTGACTGAGAGACAACAAATTCAAAACAAAAATCACTGTGTTTAAATAGAATGCCTCTCTACTTTATAATCCCCTGGAGAAGGAAATGGGAACCCACTCCAGTATTCTTGCCTAGAGAATCCCATGGACAGACCATAGGATCGCGAAGTTGGACACGACTGAGCGACTAACACACACTACTTCATGACACCTTATCGCTTCCCTTCTTTATCAGGCTACCTCAGACTGTTCCTCTAGGAACAATTCATGGACCACACCTTGCTCCACTCCTCACGGTTCTAAATGGTCCACCTTTCAACCTCTTCAGCAGTGCATATCCTAGCACTGTACTTCTGATCAGTATCACGCTGAGCTGTGTTGGAGCCTGAAGCCAAAGGAAAAGTCAGTAACAGTGACCTTGCTTTGTTTAAAACATGGATATTTTCTTTATTGTGGAATTTTTGCATCAATTTTGATTTTTAAAAATATTGAATTAAAATATGGTTTATTCTGATTACCAAGATTTTTTTGTGCTCTCTTCAACTTTATGCCTGAGGCGAGTGCTTTGCTAGCATCTCTGGTCCCTGTCCGGCTCCCAGCTCTCTGTACGCTTGTTCCCTTGTGTAGTCTGTGGGCTTCCTGAAAACAGTGGTGCTGTCTTTCTGTTTCTGAAGCGCCTGGTACAGCCCTAGCATGTCGTAAGTGTGCAGCAAGTCCTTACTGCACACAGATTGAAGACATACACACGTCTTTATACCTCGTATGCTCTTTATAAGAATTATTCTCCAGGAGTCTACTTGGTTTCCAATTTAACTTTTACAACCAGGCAAGGCAGTCATATATTTTTAACTTTTAGGAATAATGACAATTCCAGCATTTCCTTTTAAAATTCCATTTGTTATCACATCACACCCAACCCTCGTTGACTTCCCTTGTTTAGAGAAAATTGTGAACTTTTCACTAATTTCTCTCCCCCTTTTCACAGTATTTTGCTGGCTTTTTGTCTGATTTAACTGAGTTTTATTTTAAATGAGCTGCTGCCACATGTTTTAGAGCTTGATGTATATCTCAATAAAGTGTGAACTCAAAGATTTGTCCCTCAAAGGTTCAGGTATTAGACACCAGCTACTACTCACTGTTCCTTTCCATCTTCCGTTTTCACACATTTCTAGATCTTTATCTCTTCTTCAAATAATACATATTCCCTATCCATTGGAGGCAGGAGGAGAAGGGGACAACAGAGGGTGAGATGGATGGATGGCATCACCAACTCAATGGACATGAGTTTGAGTAAACTCCGGGAGTTGGTGATGGACAGGGAGGCCTGGCGTGCTGCAGTCCATGGGGTTGCAAAGAGTCAGACACGACTGAGGGACTGAACTGAACTGAATTCGACTTTTTGCAACCCCATGGACTGTAGCCACCAGGCTCCTCTGTCCATGGGATTCTCCAGGCAAGAATATTGGAGTGGGTAGCCGTTTCCTTCTCCAAGGGATCCTCCTGACCCAGGGATTGAACCCTGGTCTTCTGCATTGGCAAGTGGATTCTTTACCACTGAGCCATCTAGGAAGCCCCCTCTCCTCAAGTATGAAGCCACAAATCATGATCTCCCATCTTCCTCATCAAAACAGTAAGAAAGGCTGGTTTTCTTTCTTTCTAATATTGGATTTTCTGGGGACTCAAAAGATACTATGTTCTGAAGATGAGTAGACTCTATCAATTAGTAAAAATAGAGAATAAATGAAGCAGTATACACATAACATATGTACATACATGCATACAGTAAATCATGGTCTAACCCCAATGGATTGCGGAAATCAGCTAATTCAGTTCCCCTATTCATCAATAATACTTATTTTGTCTATTAAATAGTATATTATTTATGCACTCTGCTCTACTGGATATTATAAGCGTCAGAGCAGTGATGCTTTGAGCATAATAACTTGTACATTGTGGTGTTTCTTAAAAATGACTGAATGAATAAGTGAAAACTTGGGCAGCAGAGGTTGTCCGACATCCCCAGTCACATGGCCTTCCTTCAGGCCTGCAGCTTCTTAGTCTTCCATCTTGTATTGAGCCCCGTGAATATATTTCAGACACTAAAGTTAGATGGCTTATAATTGATTATTGATAGATTCAGAGGATCATAAAGAATCTGTGAGCACTTCAAGATAAGAATCTTTACCTGTCACTCAATTTCATAGTAAAGGAAATGCTAAATAATAGATATTTCTGGTTAACCAAATGATAAATATATCAAGTTGGGAGCACACTGTTTAGCCCACTTTTTAAGAGCCTCGTTATTATCAAGGTAAGAACAGAAAGGATCCTTCTCAACTCTATTCCACAACTAAAATAATGTAGGTCTGTACAGTCCTGAAAGCTCAGAATTATTTTCTCTGTGCTTCTTTGAGCTTCTGTTATTGAGGATGCTAGTTAAGAATTACAAAGAAAATAAATCATGATTAGTTGTTTAAACATAAAAAAATGTTACTTGTGGCTTAGAGGCTTGAAGCTAAGTAACATTCCTATGCTGAATAAACTTACATGCTAAAAACAAACAAAAAAGACAAAAGGTCATTTATCTCCACTGCTGGCACTAAGGTGTCATTAATATTGAAAAGCCCAATATCAATAATAGAAACATCTTCAGCACCGAGGCCTGGATTGTGTGGAAGCATTGGATTTCTGCAATTAAAATATCATATAAGGGAAAAACCGAAGCAGAACTCTGCAATATCACTGTGGGAGTACACAGGATACATGTAGGAAACAGAAGATCAGAAGCTTAAGATGACTTACAATCCTGACGACATGATAAGCATACTTCTGACCTCAGCCTGTCACTATAGTTTTCACTCTTGGTAAATTCATTTATCAGTTAAGTGGGTGCCAAAAGAACCTTCTTTCTTCTTATCTTGCAAGTACAAGAAGTATAGAATACAATTCTATACAATAAATTGTATAGAATACAATTTATTCAGCACCCAGGGTACAGAGAAGAAAAAAAAATTTACATTGATTCTAGATTTAAAGGACTCCTAAGTCACCCAGATAATGGTAGTCAACATTGTTGGCTGGTAAATCATGTTGCCCATGATTTGAAATACCAACCAGGGTGGGTTTTAAGTCTTAAGGAACAGCAATGATTCTCTGGAAAATTAATACTACCACTCTAGGGCTAATTTTGTGGCATCCCTGGTGGCTCAGACCGTAAAGACTCTTCCTGAAATGCAGGAGACCTAAGTTCGATCCCTGGGTTGGGAATCCCCTGAGATCCCCCAGAGAAGGGAATGGCTACCCACACCATATCCTTGCCTGGAGAATCCCGTGGACAGAGGAGCCTGGTGGCGACAGTCTGCGGGGTCACAAGGGGTCGGACATGGCTGCGAGACGTCTGCTTTCACTTTCAGGGCTAATTCTAACTTGCTTCATATTGCTACATACAGTAAATCTGGATGTTTCTAGAGCCATCTTAGAGTTGTTTATGTTTTAAGGAAAATATAAGAACACTTTTGAATACATACTTTAAAAATTTATTATGTTCCCATGTTTTCTAAATTGTCTGAAAGACATGACTTTCACATCTAGCATCTTATAAATTTCAAATAAATTTATTAGAAAAATTATAAAACATTTAGAATAAATATATATGACTTCCATATTTCATATCTAATATCAAGGTCTAATACAGGATATGCTTTTCTATTTATATGGAGAAGAAACCAGTGTATTTACATCAAAGAAATAAAGATGAGAGAAAAACTTAAAATGGCAGGTTCTACTTTAATTCTCATATCATCAAAATTACCATTTCTTATATTAGTTTTTAAATTCTAGTGATTAGCTTTCTTACTTACTTGTCGATAATAGTAGGTCTCTTAAAACTATCGTCATAGGGTCAAACTAATACTAAACCATAAACTAACAGCGCTGTGACATTGTAGTCAAGTATAAAGCTAAGTCCACAACAAGGTCATCTTATTAGAAATAAGCATATATTATTTCCTGAGTGAAGAGTATATTATTGTATGAAGATTATTTACCAATTTCAGTTGTATTAGGACCAAAGCTGAGGAGTGTGGAGAATTTCAAACACAGTTCCTCTTCCCTTGGCCATATATGGTTTGTCCAATTGCATATTGTTTGTAATAAATCACTCACAAACCTAGTGGCTAATTTTTTTTTATTATTATTATTCCCACAAATTTGCGGTTTGGGCTATCTCTACTCAATAGACTGGGATGAATCAAGGCCAGAGTCTAACATGTTTTGTGAGCTTGTTCACTCATGTCTAATGCATGGGTTAGATGGACACTGACACCTCGGTGACAGAGAAGCAGAGCCCATAAGATCTCAGAGGTTTATTGTAATGATGCCACCATTGGTTTTTTTCAAACAAAGAGAGAGCATTAAATGGTATATACACCCGTGGGGCAAAGGGCATGATATTTGTGTCTGAGGAAGAACACCCTCACTGGGGGTGCTCCTTACTTACTGCTCACTCTCTCTAGCATTGCTGTTTTTCTAGCATATGGTTCAGTAAAATCTATTTTAAATAAAAATGCTCCTTCAGAAAAATTAGTAATGATTAGAAAGAAAGAACATGGGAGAGAAAAACAGATACGATTTGAAAATTAGGATAAAAGACATATACTAAACAAAATAAGGATAAACATGTTAGAAAACTGTGGCAAGGTTTAAGAAAAAAATTAAGATATTTTCATAAATAGATTTTGTAGAAAAGCAAAACTGAATCACCTCAAATAGATATTAAAAGCAGAAACGGGATAGAATGTTAGTGCTGAACCTAGAAAATAATTGGGAAAATGTTGCATCATTACTAAAATGCTACCTTAGAAGCAACACAAAGTTCAGTTGATAATGGTAAAAGTATAGATGAGGCAAGAAGGCTGCACTTCAAAACAATCACAGAAAATTAAATGGAGATTAACAGAAAGATAACAGTGAAATAATGACTAGGGAAAATGAAATGGATCAAAGATGGAGAAATAGGACATACTGTAAGCATAATTTATGCTGCTAAAGAAGAGCATATAAAGATGAAATTAAAAAATAAATATATTTCTCAAAGTATAGAATTTTCAGTAAAAAGCATAGTGTGTTTGAGGGAGAAAATTATATGGAATAATTACTACCAATAAATAGTAGTAAAATTTTTAAACATCTTTGAAGGTTAAAAAAAAATCAGAGAAACATCCAAAAAGAAAAATTATGTCACTTATCAGAGAAAATGTAAGGGTGATATCAACATTCCAAAGAGCACATTTAAATTCTGAATCACATTTCCAAAGAAACAAAAGTTTAACTCAAAAGGCTTTCATACTCAGCCATAAGTCATTAAAATATTTTGACATATGCAATAATTTGAAGGATAAAGCAACCATACAATTCATAGAAAACAAGAAACATTGCCTACTAAAAGTGATCAACAATCAGGTGTTGGAACCAAGTGAGACAACCAACAAGGGCTGAGGGAACAGCAACTTTGACTTGGATTGCCTAAATCTATGAGACAACTGCTTCTGTCTTAATTTACAAGTTAAAGCCAGACATTTCATAAAATCAGAACTTCTCTTGAAACCCTTGAAAGGTGGAGTTCTTACAGTAACAACTAGCCTTAAATTAAAGAAAGGCAAGGACCTCCAAGGAGAGATGGAAAGAGCTCTGGGTTCCCTAGAGCAGAGAACAGGAGGAGGATGGGACGGCCACACAAAATGGTAAGAATTCAGCTAAAATGTTTGCTAATTTTTGAAGAGCTGCTAGTGGCCGAGTGTGGGCTAATAGGAGAGTGTAGAAGCTCCGGGAGCCACAGACCCAGGGGATTTGCACCCACTCGCAAGTCCTTCTCCATGGAGTGCGCCAGGTGCTCCAGACAAAGCTGGGAGCAGTGGGCGGACTGGAGGATGCTCACAGGAGCAGGATTTGGGGAGGGGTCAGCACCGCTCCGGGGAAGCCCGCAGCCTTCTCCCCAGTGGAACAGAAGACGTTTGCGGCTGGGGGAGCAGGGCAAAATCTGTGGTCCCCAAGGTTCACTTGAAGACCCTCGGCAGCTGTGAAAGTGAAAGGGTAAAAGCCCTCTATCTTTGCCAAGGCTGACATGAGACAAATTAGAGTTTCACTGGACGCTGTATTGTCTGTATGTTCTGGATCTTCAACATCATCAAGACCCTTGAACAACATGATAGCGTATGTATGTACTACTTAATAAAGATGGGCTTCCCTGGGGGCTCAGAGGTAAAGAATCTGCCTGCAATACAGGAGACATGGGTTCGATCCCCAGGTTGGGAAGATTCCCTGGAGAAGAAACTGGCCACTGACTCCAGTATTTCTGCCCAGGAAATCCCACGAACAGAGGAACCGGGCAGGGCTGTAGTACATGGGGTCGCAAAGAGTTGGGCATGACCTTGCGATTAAACCACCACCACCACTTCATAAAGAGCAAGGAAGAGGGAAAAAAAACAACAAAAACCCCCCCAAAACCCTCTGTCTTCGGGAGGGGCAGAAAAGTGTCCTGGATTCACAATGTAAAGAAGCCCTCATGCTGGGAGAAGGGCGGAGGCTCTGGACCAGATGACACTACCCCTTCATGTTCGGCCTTCTTCATCCATGGGGCTCCAAACCAGACTCCAAACCAGACTCTAACAATAGGCATCTTTAATTCAGAACGCCGCAGACTCTATGAATATTTTTTCCTCTCTTAAAGTAAGGATTCACATCTCTTATTAGAACAAGAAGGTACCAGAGAGAAAAATAATAATGGTACAATTTCATATGTTCATGTCGGATACTTCACAGAATCAGAATTCTCAATGAATATTACAAAGGGAGGTCAGATAGTTTGGCTTTGATACAAGAAACCATTTTAAAATTCTAATTAGATGAAAAAGGAGTACGGTTTTTTAAATTAAATTCAGCAATCATTTCAGTTTAAAATTTCCCTTCTGTTAAAAAAGAAAAAAAAACCTTATGCAGTGTGCTAATACTGATACTTTTTTATCTACTTTCTACCAAACAATCCCTGATTAAAAGAATGAAATTTCATCATAATAGGGAAATTTAATGAGTTCTCATGAACAATTAAAAAGATTATTTGCATATTTTTAGCCTATTGGAGGAAAAAAGACCAAGCAGGAAAGGTTTAGCAATAATCACATGCTGAGAAGGAGTGGAAAGGGAAACATTAAATGCTTTTCTTTCTTCCTGGAGTCACGGATAACATTTCAGGAGACTTATTAGCCTGCATGTTAGAGTGACCTGGTTTACCAAGTCTCTGTACTTACGCAGGCATTTATTGGAGGTGCTTCATCTCTGCTATCTTTATCCCTCCAAGAAAAGTTAGGAATACAGACAGGACCCATGTCTGATTATGTTCACGGTAGTGTATATTGCAGTAATTGGAAGAGGGAAATTATACCCAAAGCAAAGCTTGAGAAACATGTGACAAGCTGTCTTTAAAGAGTCTATTTTGTGACATATGCTGTTTGCTCTCCACCTTCTGGCACAGAACCATCAGAAACATCTGGCCCCAAAGTCCAGGCAGCAAAGGAGCTGGAAAGTGTCTGAACTTGGAGTCAGAAATGATGAGCCGTTTACTACCAAGTGACCTCGAACAAGCATTTATTTCCTCTCTAAATCTATAGATTACACTTGTGTAAAGCTTGCAGTAATGTCTATCTTTTAGGATTGTTTTGATGATCAAGTAAAATGCATTCTTCCCAGTACAGTTTCCTGTATACAGAAGGCACTCACTGCTTGGCTAAGAGGGCATACAACATCTAAATAATAATAACCACCCACTACAGACAAGCAGCATCAGGTTAATGGGGAAGACCACCCGAGTTAGTATTTAGCACGTGGAAACAAGACTTGACAGAGCCATCTTCGACTCTAGAGACCCACGGTGGTGTCCGCTACCCTGCGTCTTCCCCACCCGCATCCTTAACTAACTCCCCCCTGGAAGATCCTTCTTTCGAGAGGAAATGAACTGAAAACCCTGGCGTACTCCCGCACCTCTTTCCCTCGGCCCGTTTTTCTTTCAGCCACGACTGGGGGTCTTGGCTGACTCAACGGCCACTGCCACCCCCAAAGCAGGCTGCTTATTGTTTGGGATTTTGCCTCAGAGCTTGTTCAGACCATGAGCTTGTTCTACACAGCTCTCTCAGACCATGTGTAGAAAGGCACAGCCTGTAAGTGCAAGGGAGGGACGGAAAGAAAGGGAAAGGAAGGCCGCCCAGCCCCCCGGACGGTAGCCCCCCAGGCTCCTCCGTCCATGGGGTTCTCCAGGCAAGAGTACAGCGAGGGTAGCCCTTCCCCTCTCCAGGGGATCTTCCCTACCCAGGGATCGAACCCAGGCCTCCTGCACCACAGGCAGATGCTTTACTGTCTGAGCCACCAGGGACAGAGGGCGCAGTCAATTCCTGAGGCGACTCTGGACCAATGGAAACAGGAGCCAGAGGCTGAACCCCCCAGACTGCTGTCTTAGGAAGAGACTTGCGCTCCTCACTCGCTGTGTAGACCCCTCCTGCGCTGAGCCCTTCTGCCTGCAGGACCTCTCTACAGCGCACAGCTGGCTTTCCTTCCTGTCTTTCCTCTCCCCAGCCCCCTTTTCCAACTCCCTGGTGTCTTCTGCCCAAGAAGCTTCCTGTTTCAGGCTCTGTTCTCAGGAGTGTCCCAGTTTTCAAAAGATGAATGGATATCAGTTGTAATTCCGACCTGGGTGCACTCAAAAGGCACACACTCTGTAGCTTTGGTATTTCACAAGATCTAGCATACTCATGGAAGATGGGCATGCAATAAAAAGATGTGATAGATTGTCAGGAAGAAAACATTTGGGGAGGAAAAATTGTAGCTCAATTGTTTAGTATTTCACATTCATTTTACTTGGTCTTATGCACATAGAGGTAATGAACTCTTAAGAAATATAACAGATTAAAATGCAGGAGAGAATCTTAGGTGAAGATTTTTTTTATTTTTTTATGTAATATAATATACTCAAGGATGAATTTTACATTTCAACATGGAAAAAAATGTAATTTTCTAACATCTACACCCTTAAAGAGATGGGACTACCAGACCACCTTACCTGTCTCCTGAGAAATCTGTATGCAGGTTAGGAAGCAACAGTTAGAACTGGACATGAAACAGCAGACTGGTTCAAAATTAGGAAAGGAGTACATTAAGGCTGTATATTATCACTCTGCTTATTTAACTTATATTCAGAGTACATCATGCTAAATGCTGTGATGGATGAATTACAAGCTGAAATCAAGATTGCTGGGAGAAATAGCAACAACCTCAGATATGCAGATAATACCACTCTAATGGCAAAAAGTGAAGAACTAAAGAGCATCTCGATGAAAGTCAAAGAGGAGAGTGAAAAAACTTGTTTAAAACTTAGTATTCAACAAACAAAGATCATGGCATCCAGTTCCATCAGTTCACTGCAAACAGTGACAGACTTAATTTCCCTGGGCTCCACAATCACTGGGGACAGTGACAACAGCCGTGAAATTAAGACTTGCTCCTTGGAAGAAAGCGAAAGTGTTAGTTACTCGGTTGTGTCTGACTCTCCGAGACCCCATGCAGAGCTATGACAAACCTAGACAGCACGTTAAAAAGCAGAGACATCACTTTGCCAACAAAGGTAGTTTTCCAGTCAAGCCATAGTTTTTTCAGTGGTCAAGTACAGTGGTGAGAGTTGGACCATAGAGAAGGCTGAGCACCAAAGAATTGGTGCTTTTGAACTGTGGTGTTGGAGGAGACTCTTGAGAGTCCCTTGGAGATTTGCTTCTTTATGAAGTGTGTATAGTCTTTTAAATTTCTACCAGCAATGAGTGAGAGTTTTTGCTGCTTCACATTCTCATCAAATTTGAGATTTGTCTTTTAAAAATTCTGGGAATTCTAATAGTGTCATATTCTGCTTTAAGTTTTTCCTTCTATGGTGACTAATGATGTTGAGGGCTCTTTGTTTTAAGTGCTTGTCATTCTTGTTTTCTAGACTGTTGAATTCTTTCATCTATTTTTATTATTTTGTCTTCCAATCAATATGTTGCAGAAGTTCTTCATATATATTTGATATCAGTCCTTTGCAGGGTATCTTAATTACAAAAAAGTCACTCAATATGTGACTTGCTTATTCATTTTCTTAAATTTTTTTTTGAAAAGCAAATGTACTGATGTACTGCTGCCACTAAGTCGCTTCAGTCGTGTCCGACTCTGGGCGACCCCACAGATAGCAGCCCACCAGGCACCCCTGCCCCCGGAATTCTCTGGGCAAGAACACTGGAGTGGGTTGCCATTTCCTTCTTCAATGTGTGAAAGTGAAAAGTGAAAGTGAAGTCGCTGAGTTGTGTCCGACTCTCAGCAACCCCATGGAATGCAGCCCACCAGGCTCCTCCGTCCATGGGATTTTCCAGGCAAGAGGACTGGAGTCAGGTGCCATTGCCTTCTCCGAGAGTAAATGTATTAAACTTTGTCTAATTTAACATTTTATTGCTGCTATTATGCCTTGTTTTTAAAAAGTATTGCCTACATTCTATTACAAAAATATTCTCCGATATTTTCTTACAGTTTTATAATTTTAGCTTTTATATTTAGATCTGTGATCTCTCACAAATAATTTTTTTTTCTGTATGGTGTGAGATTGGAGTCAAATTTCTTTTCTTTTCAAATGGATATCCAGTTTCTCCAGAACCATTGGCTAAAAACCTTATCCTGTCTCCCACTAAATAAGCTTGTTGCCATTGTGAAAATCAATTGACTGTAGACATGTGGATCTATTTCTGAACTGTCAATTCTGTTGCATTTGATCTATTTTCCCCTACATATACTGTTATTTAAACTGTCTTTGTTGCTGCTACTTTATATTGATCCTTGAAATCAGGTTGATCAATTTCTCAAATTTTACCTTCTTTATAAATATTTTTTGGTTGTCCCATGTCTTTTGCATATTATTGAATTAAGTTATTCAATATTTAAAGTTATAAATTTATATTATTGAATCAGCTTATTAATTTTGTCAATTAGTAAGTTATTAAATCAGCTTCTTAATTTCTACAAAATAGCCCATGAGAATTTCTATTGGAGTTGTAGTGAATGCATACAAACTTAGGCAAAGTTGACAGTCTGACTGTCAACATTGCATCTTTCAGGCAAT
Organism: Antilocapra americana; assembly: GCA_007570785.1. NCBI lineage: Eukaryota > Metazoa > Chordata > Mammalia > Artiodactyla > Antilocapridae > Antilocapra > Antilocapra americana. The sequence continues at coordinate 2,364,471 of ML661903.1, read as the reverse complement.
GAACACAGTACATCGACTTACTTAGGTGTTCTTTTATTTCAGCAATATTTTTTAATTTCCAGCATATATTTCTTACACATATTTCCTATATGTTCCTTTGTTCTTAAATAGTTAATGGTTTTTGCTACTATTTATAAATAATTATTGTTACTGTAGTTTTTTATTAATTGTTGTTTATGTTTAGACATACAATTAATTTTTTTATATTGAGCTAGTGTACTGTAATGTAACTAAATTTCCTTACTAGTTCTAGTCGAGTATTGTTATTGTTTTGTTTCTGTACATTACTTAGATTTTTCCAAAATAAGCTGTTATGCAATATTCATTTTTCATTATCCTCAGATGTTATTAATATTAATGTAAATAAGCAAAGCATGGGATAATCACATTATTGATTAATCATTATGAAGTAACTAAAGAATATGGATCATAAAACATTTCAAAACCTGTTTCTCATTCACAGCGCTACACAGATATTGTCAGATTTTAGATACAGAATAAGGTAAGATTTCATTGACTTAGTGCTATTTAAAAATAGGTCAACTTTCACCCCATTGCTTTAGATGGTATTTTAATCCTCTGTATTTTTTATTTTATGCTCAAAGGAATATGTAAAGGTATTCTTTCATTACCATATTTCAAGAAAAAATATGATAAGGACTTGCCAAGCACTGGTGTAACAAAAGAACTACCCAACAATATCATACCTGCATATGTTGACAGAATGTTTGGGCATACATGATGTATGATTTTGGTTGTCAGTAATTTCAACAAGGGCTTCCCTGGTGGCTCAGACAGTAAGGGGTCTGCCTGCAATGGGGTGGGCAGAAAACAGGAGGACCATCCTGTACTACTGGTGGTGATGCAAATTGATACAGACACTACAGAGAATAGTACGGAGGCTCCTGAAAAGCTAGAACTACAACTAGCATATGACCCAGCAATCCCTCTACTTGACATACATCCAGTGAAAACGGTCATTCAAAAGATACCTGCACCCCTGTGTTCATTGCAGCGCTATTTGTAAATAGCCAGGGCACGGAAGCACCCTAAGCATCCATCAACAGAGGAATGGGTAGAGAAGATGTGGTCCATATATACAATAGATCACTCAGCCATAAAAGGAACAAAAGTGGGTCATTTGTTGAGGTGTAGATGAACCTAGAGGCTGTCATAGAGAGTGAAATCAGAAAGAGAAATGTTTATTAACACATATATGTGGAATCTAAAAGAATGGTAGAGATGGTCTTATTCACAAAGTAGAAATAGACACACAGACATGAGGATAAACGTATGGACATCGAGGTCCTAGGGGGAAAGAGTGAGGGAAGCATGAGTCGGGAGACATGGATCGACATATATACACTAGTGTGTATATATATGTATGAATAGGTGATGAATGTGAACCTACTGTGTAGCTCAAGGAACTCTACTCACTGCTGAAGTGCTGACCTAATGGAAGGAAATCCAAGAGAGCACCCAAGTACATGCGCAGCTGACTCACGTTGCTGTATGTAGAAACTAACAACGTTATAAAGCAGCTATACTCCAATAAGAATTAATTATATATATAAAAAACAGAAAAGAAAACTCCAGATTTCTTAAATTGAAAAGAAACTAAATAAATAAATAAAATTAAAAAAAAAAGAAAAACAAAATCAAGGGAGATATAATGGAAGTCATAAATACTTAAAGTGAATAACAATAAAAATGAAAAGTGAAAGTGTGAGCAACTCAGTCATGTCCAAGTCTGCAACCCCATGGACTGTAGCCCTCCAGGTTCCTCTGTCCATGGAATTCTCCAGGCAAGAATACCAGAGTGGGTAGCCATTCCCTTCTCCAGGGGATCTTCCTGACCCAGGGGTCAAACCTGGGTCTCCTGCGTTGCAGGTGGATTCTTTAACATCTGAGCAACCAGGGAAGCCCAGTAAAAATTCAGCATATTAAAAATGTAAAAATAATTATGAATGACATTCAAAATATCTTCTCTCCATCCTTATATAGAGATACATGTTAGCAATTCATTTCTAGAAATGAGAAAAAAGTTATTCCAGTTATACAGGAAGTAAAATAACTGAGGTTTTGCACATTATTTTTAATATAATTAACATCATCAATAATGGTAAAACAAAGAGATAGTGAATTGTTTTCTTTTCCTCAGGAGAAACACTTTTCGTAGTGGTTGGTAAAAGTGGTTGATAAAAGAAAAAATGATTAATAGCTGGGCTAATGCACAAGAGACATGGAGTCTGCCCCTAATATATTTTTCTTATGTTTGAGAGATGAGGTTTATCTAAATTATAAAGACTAATAAATAGAATGAACACTCATCTACAAACTGCCCATCTTAAGAAATAGAATATTGTTAATAATTTATGAGCTTCCTGTGAGCTGTTTGTGATTTTATTACTTACTTTATCCCCTGAATTTCGGGTTCGTCTTTTTCTTGTTATAACTTACTTATCTATTCAAAAAAATGCATTGTTCAATTTTGAAATGTTTTTGAACTTCATTTGAATATTAGTCTTACTGTGAACAGTTCTGCACAAGTTTTAAAAGGCTTTCTGAGACTTATTTTTGAACCTGTAGCTATATTTAATTTGCTGTTACTGTTCCATACTATACCATCCCATGAAAGAATAATACTGCATATCTCCTTCGGTGGATATAAGTTGTGTCCAGTTTTCTTGCTACTCCAAAAGATGCTATGCATATTCTGATGTATTTCTCCCATAGAACATGTGCAAGAGTTTCACTAAAGTATGTATTTTGAGTACAATTTTTGGTCATTTTTAACTTTCTAGGAACATCAAAATCTGAAATGCTTGTTCCAGTTCACGGTCCCACCAAAAATGTGCGATGATTTCTTGGCTCCACGCACTTCAGCACTATCACTCTTTCAAAATCTTGCCTATCTTAAATACCGGAGACGGATACATTTTTTTCCAATTTGGAGTATGCGAATCGCCCTTTGAGTATTACAAATAATGCTACTATGAAAATTGGTACACTTTTGATTGATTTTTAAATGTGAACTACCTAGAATTTATTCAAACAAACATTATTTGGTCATAACGTAGTATGCTTTCAAAATATGTTAAGTTATAATTTGCCAGTGTTGTGTTAAGGAATTTTGTATCTGTGTTTATGAAGATATTGGTTGGCAATTTTCTATTTGGTCATATAATTTTTTTTATTAGCTTTGGTATTAGAAATTTTCTAGCTTGGTAAAACAAGTTAGTCCTAGCCAGTAATCCCTGTTCTGTTTTCTGAAAAAGTTTATGTAATTTCTTTCTTGACTGCTTGATAAATCTTATCATAGAGTTCTTAAGCTTTCTTATTGGAAAGATTATTAATAAGCAATTCAAATTTTAGTAGTGGGTTTATAGATTCGTGTCCATTTTGCAAGGTTGAATTTTTCAAGAATATTTGTCTGTTTCATAAAATAAAAAAAAATGGTCATAAAGTTTCCTTTGCTCGTCTCTCTATCAAATATATATGATAGGATGCTCATACCTGTGTGAGTGTGGATGTTAGCCATTCACCTGTGTCTGACTCTTTGCGACCCCATGGGCTGTAGCCTGCTAGGCTCCTCTGTCCATGGAATTTGAATACTGGAGTGGGTTGCCATTCCCTCCTCCTAGGGATCTTCCCACCCAAGGATTGAACCCAGGTCTCCTGCACTGTAGGCAGATGCTTTATCATCTGAGCAGCCAGGGAAGCATATACATATATATGTGTATATATACATATATACACACACACACATATATGTGTATAAAACATCCTACCCATATAATCTGCTGTGATAATTCCTTTTTCACTGCTAATTTGGTGATTTGTACTGTCTCTTTTTCTTGATCAGTACAGTTTAAGACTTTTCAATTAATTAATATTTATATTAGTTCTTTATGTATATTAATTATATTAAATAATTCAATTTATTTATATTTTCAAAGAATTAACTTTGAGCTTGACTGATATTCTCTATTGTCTATCCTTTTTCTGTTTAGTTAATTTCTTCTCATTGCTATTTTCTTTTTCTAGATACTTTCAGTTCACTTTGCTTCTTTTTTTAAAGTTCGTAAGGTCAAAGCTGAAGGCACTGGTGAAAAATCTTTTGTCTTTTCTAATATCAGAAATTTCTAAAGTAATTTTCTCTTTAAGCCATGCTTTCACTGTATCTCACTAATTTTGATATATTTATTGTTATTTATCTTAATGTCCATTAAGATTTAACCTTTTTCTCTTATATAATTTTAAAATATGTTGTTTTATTTCCCAGTACTCAGGTTTCTTACTGAGTAAATAATCTTACTGTTATCAAAAATTTAATTGTAATTTTAAGTCTTTAAATTTAATTTTAACTATTTTAAATTCAAATGGGAAACCTGTGGCCCTTTTCTTTGTTGTTGCTGTGTTATTTAGTTGCTTAGTTGTGTCCAACTCTTTGTGATCCCATGAATTGTAGCCCTCCAGGTTCCTCTGTCCATAGGATTTTCCAGGCAAGAATACTGGAGTGGGCTGGCATTTCCTTCTGCAGGGATCTTCCTGACCCAGAGATTGAACCTGAGTCTCTGCATTGGCAGGTGATTCTTTACCACTAATTCTTTATCAGGGAAGCTCCCTTAGTTAAACTTAGGTTAAATTTAATTTCAAAATAAACTATATTTTCCTATTATAAACCTTGCAGAAAAAAGATGGACAGCCCTGTATGCTGTTAAGAATAAAGAAAAACATTTCATAAAGAAGGAGTCTGCAGGAAGAAACTTCAAGTTAACTGTGAAAACAAGATGGTTTTTCTTCCTTCTATTAAGTTTATCAGCTTTGGCCTAACATCTTATATCATTTCTGAATAAATACAGGCTTTCCAAAAGATGAACTATTTCCTTTTTAAATACTGCAGAGAGACTTTCAGGCTTCTTAGAATTTCTGTGAAGACTTGAAATTTCAGAAGCCCCTTTCAAACATTTTCGGCAAATGTATAGATTTTCACCTTCAAAATCAAATTGCATGAAAGTTAAACATCCAAGGAAGATGTTATTCTATGGGAGAAAAATCAGAGCTCATTCTGAGAATCGGGGTGTGGAGATCACAGGCCTTCTCTGTTTGCTAACTGGTCAGACCCAAGGCAAAGGGAAACTTTCTGGAGCCTTTGTGATGGAAGGAAAGTTCACACTCAGAGCAAGGTTCACACTCAGAGCAAGGTTCACACTCAGAGCAAGGTGCCCGGAAGGGAGCTCGGGTGCCTCCCCTCCCTGGAGACTGGCAGGTAGGAGCACCGCCTTCTCCCATGGTGTCATTTCAAAGGGTTGGCCCCAGGTCCTTGAGAAACACAGCCCTGGGTATAAAATTGGCAAGAGGCATTTTAGAAAAGATTTGCGTTTCAAAGGAGGCAAAGAAAGAATTTACAATGACATATTTTTCTAAGGTAAATGCTCTAAGAAAAGGTAGTCAAGGGACCTCTGTGGTTAGGCCACCTGGATTCTGTGAGGGCTTGGGTGGAGGGGTGGTCAGGGCCTGGAGGCAGGAAGACGCTTGTCTAAGTGCAGGTAAGCTGAGGGGACTGCTAAGGCCATCTTGACCATCAGTTCTGTAGCTGCTGAGTTCATGTTTCTGACAGTCTTAGTTTTTCCATAACACCATGGAAATTGTCCTTAAGCAGAGAATGGACTTTTGATCCAGGAAGCTGAGGCTCCAAGGATATGTCATTTTGCTCTCTGCCCAGCTGAATGTGGACCATAATCATCGATACTTCAAGACCACAGCGAGAACAGGATAGATTCAGGTGGCCGATACAGCTGTACACATTGTACTTTAACAGGGGTAATCTTTCCTAATTGATCAAGAAAACTGAAGTCTCCTCCAATAGTAATGAAAATAGAATTGGTAATGCTTGCTGTGCTGTGACTCAGATCCTTACCATATTGTTTGTCAAAAATGATGCAGCATACATATTATTTTGGGAGCAGAGAGGTTGAATTTAATCAGTGCCTTTTGTGTTTTTGCTGTTTGCTTTGATTGCTGCAGTTTAGCTGTTTGGCTCTGTTGAGTCATTATCTCTTCCTCCCCCTCCTTCCTTACTTCTCTTTGTTTCATTAGCATCTTTATCTTATAATTTCTTTATTGTTTGAGCTATAGCACTCAGTGTTTAAATGATTGCTTTGTTTCCAAATTCCTTTCTGCATCAGAAACTTTTATTTCAAACTAAAGTATGGAAATAATGAGTTCGAACAAATCTGATGTCTACTTTGGAATTGCATTTCTTCATACATTTCTGGACAGTTGCTAGAACACCATAGAATGATGTGGATAATTATGTAAATTAGCATAATACCTTGAAGGTCAGTTCAGTTCAGTTCAGTTCGTCGCTCAGTCATGTCCGACTCTTTGTGACCCCATGAACCGCAGCACGCCAGGCCTCCCTGTCCATCACCAACTCCTGGAGTTCACCCAACCAACCCCATGTCCATCAAGTTAGTGATGCCATCCAACCATCTCATCCTCTGTCGCCCCCTTCTCTTCCTGCCCTCAATCTTTCCCAGCATCAGGGTCTTTTCAAATGAGTCAGCTCTTCACATCAGGTGGCTAAAGTATTGGAGTTTCAGCTTAAACGTCAGTCCTTCCAGTGAACACCCAGGACTGATCTCCTTTAGGATGGACTGGTTGGATCTCCTTGCAGTCCAAGGGACTCTCAAGAGTCTTCTCCAGCACCACAGTTCAAAAGCATCAATTCTTCAGCGCTCAGCTTTCTATTTAGTCCAACTCTCACATCCATACATGACTACTGGAAAAACCATAGCTTTGACTAGACAGACCTTTGTTGACAAAGTAATGTCTCTGCTTTTTAATATGCCATCTAGGCTGGTCATAACTTTCCTTCCAAGGAGTAAGTGTCTTTTAATTTCATGGCTGCAATCACCATCTGCAGTGATTCTGGAGCTCCACAATATAAAGTCAGCCACTGTTTCCCCATCAGGGTAAGCTAAATTGATTGCCTTGATGGCCCCTGTTAATGGCCTCACTATATCCATGCTCCTTGAAGTGTGACTTTGCTGCTCTCCTCATCAAGAGGTAGAGTGTATGTCTCCACACTTTGAACTGGTACAGTCTTATGACTTGCTCTGACCAACAGAATGAAGCAGAAGAGGTATTTGCCAGTTCTAAGCCTAGGAATTTTGATGGATGTCTGCATCTTCCAGGAGCCAGACTAGTCAACAGAAGGGTTAGAGACCGCATTGAGGAGAGATGAGTATTCTCAGCCAGCCAGCCTACAAACTAGCAAGTACCTGAACAAGACCACTCAAGATCAGCCACATCTGTTCGTATCAGGGGAACCACTGGCTGATACATGGACAAAGAACAAAAACAAATGTTAATGTTTCCCACCACTAGGGTTTTGTAGTTGCTTGTTACATGGCACTGTTAGAGTATTAAGTAACTGGTACATCCACTTTCTTTTCCCCAGATGGCTCCCACCTAATTATTTCAAACATCTGTTGACTGCTATATTATGTACCAAGGTACAACGGTCAGTACTAAAGACACAAAAACAAGTGTCAAGAATCCTTCTCTCGGTTGACATGCTCAGGCAAGATACAGAGGGAGAAAAAATAGTCAGCACTCTAACAGATTGTCATGTGTTATCCCCGATGAGCACAGGGTTTATGGAGCCCCCATATTGGTATTTACCACAAAGAAGCATCAGATGATCTTCCTGGCAGCGACTGAAATGTGTGGAATCTTGATTAGGATGAGTAAGAGATAAATTGGTTGGAAAGATGTGATAGAAAAACATTTGAGGAAGCAGCAAATCATTTTTAAATCATGAGAGAGCAAAGGATACTGCAAAGATGTTAAGTACTTAAAAATAATGACATATGTGGGTTTAGCAGAGATGATTTGGGGAATTTAAGTAAAAAACAGATTAGAGCATAAATATCCTTGAGTTCCAAAAGTTTGATCTCTATCTTGAAAATCTTAGAGGAAAACAAAGATTATTAAAAGCTATGGTTGATGTGGTTATTCCAAGCATTTCAGAAGGTCTTTCTGGTAGTCATGATGAGAGTCACAGATAAGAGACATGCAGTAAGAGCCACCTGCAGGAATACAGGCTACTAGGGAGGGAGCTGGGGTGCACCTGTGGCCATTCGGAAAGTGCAGAGAAAAGGGGCAGCCAGGACAGAGACCTTGCTTTTGCTAATATTCAAAGAATGGGCAGAGACACAATGAGAAATGTAAAAACAGAAAGCCACGGTATATATAGAAGGAAATTAAACTATCCAATGGCATCAATTTCATAGCTGACATCCTGTGTGTGTGTGTGTGTGTGTGTGTGTGTGTGTGTGTGCGCGCGCGCGTGCACACGTTCAGTTGTGTCTGACTTTTTGTGGCCCTGAGGACTGTAGCATTCCAGGCTCCTCTGTCCAAGGAATTTCCATGCAAGAATACTGGAGTGGGGTGCCACTTCCTACTCTGGGGGCCGACCCAGAGATTGAACCCGTGTTCCCTGTGTCTCCCTCGTAGGCAGGGCATTCTTTACCTGCTGAGCCGATAGGGAAGTCCCCAGCTGGCATCCCCAGGGAATTTCCAAGTTTCTGAGGAAGTGTCTCACTACCACTGAAGAAAGAAAGAGAGAGGTGAGCTAGAAACTTTGAACTCAGGAATGTCTGGGGGCTAAATTAACGTCCTAAATTATGAATAAATTTTAATCTCGTGATTGTACCTTCATGAATGAGAGTTCCTCAAAGGAGGTTGAGGGCAAAAATGCACACATAACCTTTCTTTCCTTCAGGAGGTAGAATCTCTTTTTCTCTGCTCCTTTAATCTGGGGGTGCCATGTAACTTGATTTGACTACAAGAAATGATGGAAAGGAAACTGCACAAATTCTGAGTCTGACCTCATGACATTTTTATATGTGTCTCACCCTTGGGACACTGAGACCATCCTGTCTACAAGCCTGAGTTAGCCTTCGGGGGGCTAAGAGACCAAATGGAATAAAGATATGCCAGGTGACGCAATGGTAAAAAGTCTGCCAATGCTGGAGACACAAGAGACGCGGGTTTGATCCTTGGGTTGGGAAGATCCCTTGGAGAAGGAAATGGCAACCCATCCTTGCCTGGAGAATCCCATGGACAGAGGAGCCTGGTGGGCTACAGTCCATGGGGTAGCAAGAGTCAGCTCTAACTTAGGGACTAAACCACCACAGAATATCATGACTTCCAGTTGGAACCAAGATATTTCTATTGTTCATGCTCTACATTCCATGATAGTATCTGCATGCTGAATTTGTGACATATGAATATAAAAGCAAAGAAAATGAAGCAGGGTGGAAGGAAACTGATGACTCTACCTAACTAAACTGCGTAGGGATAAAATCGATAACCTTTATGGTTTGAATTCATAAGCCCAATTTACCCTCAATTTAGTTTTATGTCTTCAAAAGCGTTTATCCAATTTTTACAGATTCCATACAAGAAATCATTTTCTTTTGAAATTTCAAAATTGCTTTTTGGTTCAATTAAACCTCAATGCTGGCGCAACTGAAGCTGTAACCAGTTGACTGTCCTCCATATCTTGGCCAAGTGAATACATTCTGCATTTTTCCTTTATCTGCTTTGGATGAATTATTCATTGATTGAATTCACATTTCCAGGAACACAGATGGAAAATGGTTTTAAGAATGTGCCCTTTAATAGAGTGTTCTATTTTTTTCTCATTAAATGTCTTTGTGTAGTCAACTATTCTGACCAACCACAGCTGTGCCCTGGTGGCTCATTGTCACCTCGGATTCTTTTACTCTCCCACAATATTCTTTTTTCTAGACCTGAGTTTGCTATTCCAGAAATACCTGTGCAATCGTCACATTTGAAATCCTACATTTATATTGTTCCTTCTGACAAGTGAAAAGCAGAAGATACAACTTACGGGACTGAGCAAAATGTTCAGTTTTTTCTTTCTTCCCCCCCCCCACTACCTTTCCTGTTTTCCCCTATTCTTCCTATTTCCTTCCTTCCTTTTTCTTTTATTTATTAAAATACTAAAGTATTATTTCATACACTGTTTATCAGTATGAATACATCCAATTTGTTCTGAACTCTCAACTCTTTCAAATGCTTCATATTTTGAACCCATTAAGATAATTTTTTTTCTTAAATTTAATATAATAGAAAAAGAAGCAATTTTGAAGTCACACGGTTTGTATTTAATCCAGACTGAACCATGTTCTGGTAAAGAAATGAATTAAGTAACCTAAATGATTCTCACTATCTTACCTACAAAATAAGGTAAATAACCCTATTTTAGAAGAACATTATGAGAATAACATTGATTGTATTTCTTAAAAAACTCTGACATAGGCAGTGCTTTAAACACGGTAGAACAGTGTGAGAATGTCTAGGGGGTGAAATAAACAGTAAGTTCCTAAAATGAACTGAAGCAGAGAAAGGCTTTTCTTGGACTTGAAATTTTAAATGATCCTTGAAGGGTCACAAGAATTGCTAATTTTAAGAGAGGCGAGCTCCTCTAGGAAGAGACTTTTCCAAATATCTGAGTTCCAACGGTCATTTCTTGTAGCCTTCTGAACCTTTAAAATGCAAGCCTTGCGTTCGGGAGGTCAGGCTATGGCCCACGCTCCCGGACTGACATCACACGCACACTCTTAAGTGAGAGGCGGCTGTTCTTGTTCATTGCGGCGTTTTCACTTTCGTAAGGGAAGAGCTGTCCTTACGGAGAAAGAATATACTTCTATTTTTATAGTCACAGCTTTCTTCCATTTTCATCTATTTTTTGACCACATTTTTCACCTCACAAACTTGGCATGTATCTTATGCAAGGAAACAGAAAGTAAGTACAAAGTCATATGTATACATATATATATATATTTTTTTTTCAAATAGAGGCTGGGTAGACAAAGAGATTAATTTGCTTTTTGTCAGCCTCATCCTCCATTCTTCCTTTCTCACTTATTTCTTTCGGTGCTCCTTGGTAACTGGGAGGGACATACTGAGTAAATTATAGGGAAAGAGTTCATCACCTCGTAAAAATCTGTGTAAGGAGGTGAAATTCAGATTCAAGCTAACTTGGCCATACTGGTTGTACTACCTTGGATAGTCTTGATTGCAAAGGTAAGAGATACAGTTTATTTTGAAACTTATAACATTAAATATGCAGTTAGATGGGAGAATCATTTGGTTTGTGGTTTCTGTTTGTGCCCTCCAGAGGGCAGTGCCCATCCTTTCAACACTATAGAACCCTAATAGCTGTCTGTCTACGCCTCATCTATTTATTTATTAACCATCTATCTGTCTCCCTTTGAATTTATGTTAGTGTTTTTGCCTAGGGGCAAAGAATCCTCCACTAACAAAAGGTTTATGAGGAGATAGAAATACATCACATGTGTGCATGCGTGCTAAGTAGTTTCAGTCTGTCTGACTCTCTGTGACCCTCTGGACCCTAGCCGCCCAGGCTCCTCTGTTCATGAGATTCTCCAGGCAAGAATACTGGAGTGGGTTGCCAAGATCCCCCTCCTCCAGGGGATCTTCCCTACCCAGGGGCTGAGCCTGTCTCTTACATCCCCTGCATTGGCAAGTGGGTTCTTAACCACCAGCGCCACCTGGAAAGCCCAATACATTATATACTATCATTTTAAAAAGTTATCAGATACTTTCTTTGCGCTTCTGAAAGAACAAATGCAAGATGGCCAACAAAACAGAATCCTTCTCTATGAATTTTTCAGTGACACTAAATATAATTACTTTCCTAAGGGAAAAACTCTGCTTGCTTTTGTGTGTGTGTGGGTGCACACAGCGGCTCAGTCATGTCTAACTCTTTGTGACCCCGCGGACTGTAGCCCACCAGGCGCCTCTGTCCCCCGAGCCCTCCAGGCAAGAACACTGCAGTGGGCTGCCATTTCCTTCTCCAGGTGATCTTCTCAACCCAGGGATCAAAGCTGCATCTCTTATACCTCCTTCATTGGCAGGCAGTTTCTTTACCACTGCTTTTATAAATAATCATTTAAGTAGATGCCAAAAATAACCCCGGTCTCCTCAAAATCCAGAAAACAAGCATAGAAGAAAATCTGACTTTCACCAGGACAATGAGTCTTTCCAAGAATAAATAGTGACAAAGTGGTGTATTCTCAACAACACTCAGGTTTTCCCCAAATACTGCAAGGAAAACTGTGATGCTCTCTCTGGAAAAGGTTTTCTTCTACAGATACTTGTTTAGGGTTTTAATAAGTCAAGACCAGTGAGTGATCACTTATAAACTACTGCTATTATTCTAACTATAGAAAGAGTGTGTGATATAGAATCATTGGGGAGTGTGGGAGATAAATGTGTGTTACCCAACTAATGAGACTTCTAATGACTTCTCTTCTGACAAGCTATTCAAAGAACAGTGCAGAGAGAAGGTGAAAAGAGTTTTACTCTAATTGATTCTTTCTTAATTCCATATTTGAGTTTGCCTATAATAAGAAAAGACAGGACAAAAATGATCATTTTCACAGAGACATTTCAGTTAGTGGCAGAGCATCCACCTTGGATTTACAACTAAAAATTTGTAGCAAGTGGGGGATGTTCTGGTTACAGAGAGAACAGAGACCATGAATGAGGACCATGGAGAATATAAAAGTACAAGACATGTTATTAATAACTGTACATATACCACAGCAACTAAATCTATCCCCCCAAATTAAAGAAAAACAAAGGCACAACCAATGTTTGAAGACGCAAGAAATGGAAAGATATTACTTTGATATACTACGGTTATTTGCACAACCTGGTCACAAAAACTTTTACAATGTGCTTTTAGTGTAAAGGTGGCCCAAGACCCTAAAATCCACTTGCAAGAAAATGAATACTTGGGGGAAAGTGCAGAATCATTGAAAGATGTTAACAAGTAATCACATTTTTTTTCTTTTTATCCTTAATAAGTAAGAATGAAACTACATTTACAAGATTCTTCTTTAACCCTAGCACTGTGATTTACACACAAAATAAATTCAGGTAGAGCTATTTGGGGAGCCTAGATATAACAGGATCACCATTTGTCAGAGATTATTACTCTAGAAGGCTCCCTGGGAGAGGCATAAATTTGCCCTGAAATAACACATCACATCATCACAGCAAGGAGCCTGTCTCTTCTCTCCTCACAGGCTGTTCACCTGCTCACAGGACCTTCCTACCGAGCTTGCAAGCCGGCCTGCTCATTCAGGAGGCAATCTCAGCCCTTAGGAACTACTGGAGCAAAACCAGACCATCAAGTCACCCACTAACATGCTGTCTTTGAGGCACAGAGAGGATAGGTCTGTTTTTTTTGGAAATCTAAATATTTTAAGAAGGACAGAATGGTTAAGGGGGGAGATAGGAGACATTGGAGTCAAGCAATTCCAGTTTAATGCAGACAGAGGACAGACTTATGGATGCAGTGGGGGAAGGAGAGGGTGAGGCAAATGGAGAGAGTAACATTGAAACATATAGATTACCATATGGAAAATGGAGGGCTAGTGGGAATTTGTTATGTAATGCAGGGAGCTCAAACCCTGGGCTCTGTGACAACCTAAAGGCATGGGGTGGAGTGGGAGGTGGGAGGAAGGCTCTAGAAGGAGGGAGCATGTGCATGCCCATGGCTGAATCGTGCTGATGGATGGCAGAAGCCCACACAATGTTGTAAAGCAATTAGCCTCCAGTTAAAAATAAAGGAATTAAAAATAAAATAAAATGCCAATAATTTGGCCAATTTAGTAGTGTGATGATCAGTGTCCTCGTGTCTAAACTGGGAATACTAAAGCTCTTCTCTGGATCAGGAAGATCCCTGGAGAAGGAAATGGCAACCCACTCCAGCATTCTTGCCTGGGAAATCCCACGGGCAGAGGAGCCTGGCGGACTACAGTCCGTGGTGTCGCGAAGAGTCAGACCGGACGGGCAGCTAACAGACGCACACCTCACAAGGTTAGTGTGAAGACTATAATTGCGTTGTTGTTGTTTAGTCACTCAGTCGTGTCCAGCTTTTGTGACCCCATGGTTTGTAGTCCACCAGGCTCCTCTGTCCACGGGATTCTCCAGGCAAGAATTCTGGAGTGGGCTGCCATGCCCTCCTTCATGGGACCGTCCCAACTCAGGGGTCTAATCTGCCTCTACTGCATGGACAGGCAGATTCTTTACCACTGAGCCTTAAGGGAAGCTTGACTGTGTTAGACCTGGTCATATTTTGCATTTTTTTCTGGGTTGGAATCAGAGGACATTTTACATGTTGTGCTACATGTAAAGTGACAGAAAACCCCTCGAGCAGAGTAACCCCGGGCTCTGAGCCGTGGCACTGAACTACTCCTGTTAGATGTCTTTGCCCACGTTTAATTTAGGGATGTGATGGTGCAGCGTAGGTTGATTCCGGCCGAAAAGAGCGAAGCGGCTTTTACTGGGGTCGTACCTTGTGCTAATTCAGTCGTCTGCCTCTGTGACCCCGTGGGCTGCCGCAGGCCAGGCTCCTCTGCCCTCCACTGTCCCGGAGTTTGCCCAGATTCACGCCCCTCGAGTCAGTGGTGCTACCTCACCATGAACTGCTCAAATTCATGCCCATTGAGTCAGTGGTGCTAGTCAGTATCGAGTTCCAAATAACGCCTTTATATCGAACTAGTACTTGACCTACTTGTAAGGACATTTTAACTCAAAGATACCATTTGAAGAAAGGAGCCCATCTCACTGGTATTGAGAACTGTTTTAGTTAATAGCATTATTAAGCTGTGTAATCTTTACCCATTTATAGCTCCACTGGTGTTTGATCATTTTGGAAGAGTGATTGCAGGGAGTATACTCATTTACCAAGCCTGCCCTAAGAGCTGGTGAATGTGGTTTTGCTAAACGTAAATGAAAAACTAAACTCAGAAATTCAATCCAAATAATGAGTTACCAATTATTTGCAGAATCTTAGATCCTCTTTTGGTTATAAATTTGTTTCTGAATAATAACTAGTGAGTCATTTTTACCAAAAAGCCTATTATTATTTTAAATGGTTTTAATCATTAGAAGTGTTTGGAGTTTCAGAAAGTCAGACAGCACTAAAATACCCAATACTACGCTCTGCATCTACAATGCATTTTAACTTTATCTGGTTCCAAAGAGAATATCGACTAAAATATTTTTGCTAGATGAGTATCAGTGGGTTTCCACTGCATTCATTATTTCCAGCAGGGATAAGCATATGGTTAGGCAGAAAAAGAACTGACTAATTTGATTAAAAAATTTTTTCTTAGAAAACGATAAATAGAGATCATGTAGAGAAACATGGCAAGACTTTTCAGGGCACTATAATTTTAGACATATATGATTATATATAGTTATATGTACATAGCTATATATGCATAGAGTGCATATAAAGAAACTCTCACAAAGAAATAATTAATATTGTAAAATAATATTGTAACTCCCCATTAAAACACCTTTCTTAAATAATCATTGTTTTCCTTAAAAAGCATCTCCCTGCTGTATTATTCACCTAAAAAGCCCACAAATCAGCAGAGGACAGAATCACAACCGCAATATTTTAAAACATAATTTTAAAATAGGAAAACAGGAACTACTTAGAGAAGATGCCCTCATCTGAGAAAAAAATAAAGCTATATTCTAGAATTAGTTTTTTTTTTTTTTTGCACTTCTTTTTTTTTTTTTTTTTTTTACTGGTTTTGCCATACAATGACATGAAATCGCCATGGGTTTACATATGCTCCCCCTCCAGAATCCCCCACCCTCCTCCCTCCCCCCTCGGAAATCTCGATGCACCAGCCCCGAGCATCAATCCTGGGCTGGTGATTGATTTCACATATGATAATTAACATGTTTCAATGCCATTCTCCCATATCATCCCACCCTTGCCCTCATCCACAGAGGCCACGAGTCTGTTCTATACATCTGCGTTCCTTTTGCTGTCTCGCATGCTGGGTTCTTGTTACCATCTTTCTAAATTCCATATATATGTGTTAATATACTGTATTGTTGTTTTTGCTTCTGGCTTACTTCACTCTGGATAATGGGCTCCAGTTTCGTCCATCTGAGTAGAACTGCTTCAAATGAATTTTTTTTTAATGCTGAGTAATATTCCATTGTGTATATGTACCACAGCTTTCTTATCCATTCATCAGTTGATGGGCATCTAGGTTGCTTCCATGTCCTGGCTATTGTAAACAATGCAGCGATGAACATTGGGCTCTTTCAATTCTGGTTTCCTTGGTGTGTATGCCCAGCAGTGGGATTGCTGGGTCATATGGCAGGTCTATTTGCAGTTTTTTAAGGAATCTCCACACTGTTTTCCATAGTGGCTGTACTAGTTTGCATTACCACCAACAGTGTAGGAGAGTTCCCTTTTCTCCACATCCTCTCCAGCATTTATTGCTTGTAGATTTTTGGACTGCAGCCATTCTGACTGGTGTAAAGTGGTACCTCATTGTGGTTTTGATTTGCATTTCTCTGATAATGAGTGATGTTGAGCATCTTTTCATGTGTTTGTTAGCCATTTTTATGTCTTCTTTGGAGAAATGTCTGTTAAGTTCTTTGGCCCATTTTTTGATTGGGTCGTCCATTTTTCTAGAATGGAGCTGCAAGAGTTGCTTGTATATTTTTGAGATTAATTGTTTGTCCATTGCTTCATTGGCTATCACTCTCTAACACCATACACAAAAATAAACTCAAAATGGATCAAAGATCTAAGCATAAGACCAGAAACTATAAAACTCCTAGAGGAAAACATAGGCAAAACACTCTCCGACATAAACCAAAGCGGGATCCTCTATGACCCACCTCCCAGAATATTGGAAATAAAAGCACGAATAAACAAATGGGACCTAATTAAAATTAAAAGCTTCTGCACAACAAAGGAAACTATAAGCAAGGTGAAAAGACAGTCTTCAGAAGGGGAGAAAATAATAGCCAATGAAGCAACAGACAAACAATTAATCTCTAGAATTAGTTTTAGCTTGTACAAAAATTCACTAGTTCAAAAGAGAGACATTTCCAAGACTACTCAGTGTATCTCCAATTTCTATACTTTCAGTAATTTTGGGTCAGTGTACATGGAAGCTGTGGTGGTTTATGCTGTATAATCACAACCTTGTAAAGACATACTTTACTAATAAAACAGGCTAAGGAAGTGCCTATTATGGGGCAACAACAATCCCTTCTTCTGAAAAGAAAGGTGCTCATATATGAAGCATAAAAATGCCGGGAGAATGCCAGGATCCACCTTGTAACTAATTTTTCTTCCAGGCTGGATTCTGAACTTCCGACGGAAACCCTGTACTGAGTAAGGTCCAACTCCTCCTCCTCCCTCCCTCCCTCTAGGTGCTGGTACCACTCCTAGTTTCTGGCTGTATCCATATGATTACTCTGCATACCTCATGAAAGCAAAGTTATACAATATTTTTTCTCCTGTGTGTAGCTTAATTCACTTAGCCTAATGTCTTCTAGGTTCATCTAGGTTGAGGCATGTTTCAGAATTTCATTCCCTTTTAGGGATGAATAATATGCCACTGTATGTGTATACTAAATTCTGTTTCTCCACTCCCCTTCTGATGGTCATTTGGCTTATTTTTTACCTTTTGGCTATGAGTAATGCTATTATTAACATAGACATACAAACATCTGTCTGGGTCTCCTCTCTTATTTTTTTAGGTATACAGTCGGAAGTGAAATCGCCGGGTCGTATGGTACATTTAAGCTCAAGTTTTGAGGAGCCGTCACACTGTTTTTACAGAGGTGGCGCCATGTTCACATTCCCGCCATCGGTCAGTGCCCAGAGTTCCAGTTTCTACACATTCTCACTCACATTTGTCAATTCCCATTTAATTTTTATGATAACCATTCTAATAGGTATAAAGTAGTATCTTAACTTGATTTTAATCTGTGTGTCCATTTTTTAATCAAGGTTTTAAATAATTGAATCCAGATTAAAGATAAAGTGAATAAATCTGATTCCACTGGCTTCAAGGGAATTTGTTGTTTATGGAATGATCTAGAAATGACAGTGAGATGCCCCATCCAGGAAGCACGGTATAGGATGTGTTTGAGAGAAAAGTGCCATTAATTGAGAGTGCAGTGGTGAGGATTTTGCCTACCAGTGCAGGAGATACAAGAGCCTCGGGTTTGATCCCTGGGTTGGGAAGACTCCTTGGAAAAGGAACTGGAAACCCACCTCAGTATTCTTGTCTGGAAAATTCCATGAACAGAGGAGCCTGGCGGGCTATGTCCATGGGGTTGTTGCAAAGAGTCGGATACGACTGAGTGACTGAGCGTGTGCAGGCATGCACACACACACACACACACACACACACACACACACACACACACAAGACTAATTATATCTCTAGGAAAAAACAGATTTCAGTCAGTCAAGAACTTTCAGTGGAGAGATTGAGGGAGTAGATGTTGCTGATGAGTTTGCTATGAGTTGCTGAGTACAGAGTGAAAAGTTTTGTGTGAATCAGAGACAGGATGAAATAGGAAGTGATGGGTGGACAAGACTTTCTAGGGGTTAGAATAGGAATGAAGACACATGTCTAGAAAGCACGCATTTCTTGTTGAGTAGATGCAAACAGAAAGATAGAATGCGAAGTGACCCTCCGACTAGTAAATGCGCATAATTATTTCCCACATGTTCCCCCTCCCCCTGGAGCGCTGGTCTGTGCCTTTCCTGAGGCGTGCTTTGCTCCATGTCAGGATTCACGTTAGGACTACAGGGGCGATGGCAAAGCGGGCAGGGGTGGTCTCACCAGACACACGTAAGCTTTTGGAATTTTCTTTTTTTAAATTGTGTTCAGTGAAGAACTCTATAATAGAGTCCTAAAAGAGTTAATTGGGTCAAATTGTATCTTATTTATAAAGTGTGATTATTGCCTATGTAAAGATGATGTCCACTTTTAAAAATATTGCTTAATAGCTAGAGTAAAAACAGAGAAAGAAAAACTAACACATCCCACCATTCAGAAAAGAAGTATCTTAAATAGTACACAATTTTTCAAGATAGGTCTATGTATATGCAGATAGATAAAGATTTAGGAAATATTCTATAAAAACACTGCAATGACACTTAAAAGATGTCTTAGTTCATAAAACCTGAACTTGATTTCATCAGATTTATAGTAGTAAATTATTGTGAAATAAAACAGAAGAAGCTAGAACTTTTGACAAATGTTTTACACAGAAAATAATTTCCTAAGAGAGTCTACTAAGGTAATGAAAATGATTATGACAAACACTGCAGCTGGAATTATCATTTATAAATACACATTTGAATTTAGACACTTTATTCCCCCCTCAAAATGTTGAAAAATTTTACCTTTTCAACTTTACTCTCCATTTCCCAAGTCTCTTAATTTTAAGTTATTTTTTATATTAAAGTGTGTCACTTTAATGTTGTAACACATTTCACAGAGTTATTTCTTCTTACTTTCATTTTTAAAAGAATTTAGTGCTAAATACTTGTCTTCTTCCCCCAAAGCTTGTCAATTCTTGCAGTCTTTTGAATCACACCATGATTGGTTGGGTGTCATCACCAAGTGATGTTTTTAAGCAATATTCATAAAAATTAGATTCTACAGATTCTTGTATAATTCAAATATAGCCTTTTCTTTATATTAAAGGTATTAACACCAGCTTCCCTGATAGCTCAGTTGGTAAAGAATCCACCTGCAATGCAGGAGACCCCAGTCCAGTTCCTGGGTCAGGAAGATCCCCTGTAGAAGGGATAGGCTACCCACTCCAGTATTCTTGGGATTCCCTGGTGGCTCAGCTGGTAAAGAACCCACCTGCAATGTAGGAGACCTGGGTTCAGTCCCTGGGTTGGGAAGATCCCTTGGAGAAGGGAAAGGCCACCCACTCCAGTATTCGGGCCTGGAGAATTCTATGGACTGTATAGTCCGTGGGGTTGCAAAGAGTCGGACACAACTGAACAATGTTCACTTCCACTTCAAAGGTATTAAACCTTGCTTGTATATAATATTTTTGAAGTATGTTACTTTTTACTCAGTACTTTGTACATATTATTCTAGAGTATTTTAATATTGGATATTCCTATGGAGAAATAGGTCAATTGGAATTTTTCCACTGGAGTTACCTAGCATTTTCTGCCCAAAATACTATTTTTCGTTTTCCATCATTTAAATAATTTACCTAGGATATGACTTGGTGTCAACTGTTACATGATTTTTTTTCCCCTTGGGATAAAATCCCTTTCAAACTGAGGTTTACAACTTTCTTCAATTCAATAAAATTTGTTCTATAATAACATTAGAAACATTTTATTAGGTGTTGAGTGATAAAATATGTCTATGAGACATGTGTACCTTTCACCCTGTTTAAGAAAGAAAAATGCTTACAGTAATTAGTCACCCTCCTGGTACTCCAGGATGCGTCCACTCCTTCCCGCCTCAGAGGTAACCGCCACCATGAAGTTTGTTTTAGTTATTTCTGAGACTTTAGAAACTGTTTTCATCATGTTTTTCCCCCTGAACAAAGTGTTATTTAGTTTTGTATGGTTTCTGAAATGTATATAAATTGGGTAACATCATAGGTATCCTTCAACTTCTATTTTTATTTGATACTGTTTTCCATAGAGCCAGCCACGGTATTCAGTGTGGCAGCACCTAATTTTACGGTTCTACATCATGATATTGTATATGTTGTCCACAGTTTGTTCATTCTGTAATGAATAATATGTGAGTTACTTTCACTTAGGAACTGTTGGCAGAAATACTGCTAATAAGCTCTCTTGTCCTCAGCATTGGGAAGACATATATAAGAATTTCTCTAAACCCAAGAGTAGAACTGCTGAGCCATGGGTTTGAGACATCTTCAACTTTAGTAGATAATGCCAAATTGTTTTCCAAAGTGATTATAAAATTTTATACTCCCCAAATGTGACATAAAATTTTAGGTTTCTACCCACCATCAGTTATACCTGTAACTGTCAAATTTTACCTATTATGTTGTTAAGTGTAAAACAATATCTGATAGCTTTTGCAACTGGCAATTTCACGAGACTATAGTTAACATTTGCCCTTTTCTATGTTCTTTTCTGTGAAGTGCTTGTTCATAACTTTGTGTAATTTAAGTTAGGTTATTTGTCTTTGGATTGTTGACTTGAAGAAGTTCTTTGTATATTTCAGGTCAAATTCTTAATCAGTTATAGTTTTGCATGTACTGTCTCCCACTTTAAGGATTATCCATCATGTCTGCACACTGATGCATAGATACTCCCCATTTAATACAGCAAAATTTGCCATCATTTCCACTATTCTCTGTGGGTTTGTATATTGTTAAATTATAAACTACTTATACGATAAAGCATAAAATTTTTATGGTTTGTCTCTCACATTTACCCTATCTAGAAGTGATTATGTTGTCCTTCTATGCAAGCTGTCTATCATATAAACCTGTAGTCTGCATTATCGTATTTTTATGCAAGTTGGGGCTCTCAGTTTTGCAATCTGCATGTGGGTCTTCTTTATCTCTCATATCAGTATACTAAGCAGTTATATCTTGAAATATATTTCTTACATTGTTATTAAAAATATTTTCAAGCTAAATAATATGGCTTCATGGGTAAATCCTACCAAATACTTACAGAAGAATTAATACTCATCCTTCTCAAACTCTTTCAAAAACTGAAGTAGGGATAACACTGCTAAACTCATTTTATGATGTCAACATTATCCTAATTCCAAAGCCAGACATGGACTACAAAAAAAAAAAGAAAAAAAAATGCAGGCCACTTTTCCTGGCGAACACAGATACAAAATTCCCAACAAAAACTGGAATGCAAGAGTGACTCAATATATGAAAATCAATAAGTGTGACTCACCACATTATTACATCGAAGGGTTAAAATCATATGATCCTCTCAAAAAATTCAGCAAAAGTATTTGAAAAAAGCCAAGATTTTTTCATAATAAAAATCGTCAATAAATTAGGTACACAAGACATGTTCCTCAATATAATGAAGGTCATCTATAAGCTCATCACTTCAGTTCAGGTGCTCAGTCATGTCTGACTCTGAGACCCCATGAATTGCAGCATGCCAGGCTTCCCTGTCCATCACCAACTCCTGGAGTCTACCCAAACTCATGTCCATCGAGTCCGTGATGCCATCCAACCATCTCATCCTCTGTCATCCCCTTCTCCTCTTGCCCCCAATCCTTCCCAGCATCAGGGTCTTTTCAAATGAGTCAGTTCTTTGCATCAGGTGGCCAAAGTGTTGGAGTTTCAGCTTCAACATCAGTCCTTCCAGTGAACACCCAGGCCTGATCTCCTTTAGGATGGACTGATTGGCTCTCCTTGCCAAGAGTCTTCTCCAACACCACAGTTCAAAGGCATCAATTCTTCGGTGCTCAGCTTTCTTCACCGTCCAACTCTCACATAGCTAACATCATGTACTCAATGAGGAAAAATTGAACAAGGCAAGGATGCCCACTCTCATGATTTTTCTTCAGTATAGTACTAGAGGTCCTAACTAGAGCAGGTAAACAAGAATAGGAACTAAAAGGCATCCAAATAGGAAAGGAAGAAGTAAAACTGTCTATTTGCAGATGATATGGCCTTATACATAGGAAACCATAAGGATTCCACTCCAAAACTGTTAAAATTAATAAATGAATTTAGTCAAGTTGAAGGATACAAAATACAAAAACTAAGCTGTATTTCTATGCACTAAAAATGACCCATCTAGAAGAAAAACAGTGGAGAAGGCAACGGCACCCCACTCCAGTCCTCTTGCCTGGAAAATCCCATGGATGGAGGAGCCAGGTAGGCTGCAGTCCATGGGGTCTCGAAGAGTTGGACACAACTGAGCGACTTCACTTTCTCTTTCACTTTCACACATTAGACAAGGAAATGGCAACCCACTCCAGTGTTCTTGCCTGGAGAATCCCAGGGATAGGGGAGCCTGGTGGGCTGCCGTCTATGGGGTCGCACAGAGTTGGACATGACTGAAGCGATTTAGCAGCAGCAGAAGAAGAAAAACAGAGAAAACAATACCATTGACAATAACATCAAAGACAGTAGAGTGGGATTGCATCAAACCAAAAAGTTTCTCTACAACAAAGAAAAAATATGCAGCGAAAATAGCAACCATGGAATGGGAGAAAACCCTTGCAAACCATCAACTGATAAGGAATTAAGATCCAAAAATGCAAAAGGAACTCAACCAACTCAATAGCAAGAAAGCAAATAAAACCAATTAAAAACTTGGCAAAGACTTAAATAGACATCTTTTTCCAAAGAAGGTATACAAATGACCATTGGATATATTACAAAGTACTCAACATCACTAATCATCAGGGAAATGCAAATCAAAACCGCTTAATAAAAGTCTGCTCATTAATTCCAAAAGAGGAATAAAAATGGCTAGATAAAGCTTTCAAATCCTCTCTTCAAGCACCTAAATTAGATGATGTTTTATAATTCCTACAATGATATCACAAGATGCAGATGAGAAACTGATAACAGAGTCTTTAACTCAACTCCAGGATATTTTGGTATCAAAATAGCATATAACATTCTAGACTAACACTAAAACAGGTCTCTTCTTTCATTTTGCATGAAATCTATACATTCTGCTGGTAACTTGAGTGTATTCTATTATTTATTTTCTTTTCATTTTTATTATTTTTAATTTTTAAGGCTACTGTTTGAATGAAAGAGACCAATGAGTAATTCAATTGTGAATAATAATTTAGCAGCAATGATAGAGCATATGCTTCCATCCTGAGTTCCTGGGATCATTCTAAACATTGCTTTATGATATGTTCTACACATTCTATCTGCCATGACTGACCTGGGTCTTCCTATCTGTAAGATTCTCAGTGATTTACTACTTGTACTGCTGATATGAAAAAAATGACCTGGGAAATTGAAAAGTCAGTCTCTTTCTTGCTCTTAGTCTTTCTGATAGCATTGTGTTTAAGAACACAAGTTCCGGAATGTGATAAATCTAGGTTCAAAGGCCAGTTCTTTGAGTTACTTCATCTTTTAGAATTTTATCAGTAAAGCAATAATAATAATAGCTAGTTTATGAGCTTTTTGTGCAAATTAAGTGGGATAATGTGTGTAAAACAGCCCAATAGCTCACCATTAATATAAGCTGTTATGCTATCTTATGGGTTGAAAGAAGTGACAGACATTGATGATAAATGTGTGTTTATCTTTGGGAACCAAAGCAAAAGATCATGAAGACTTGATCAATAGGTCAAGAAATGAATAAGAAGAGGAATCCAGTCAAGAAAGGAAGAGATAACAGATGCAAAAAAAAGTGGAAAAATAATTTTTAAAAAATGTAGACAAGTAATTTAAAAAAGTAAGAGACTTCCTAAAATCTGGTTAGGCTTCTGACTTCATTTCCTTATGAAAGTTAAAGTTGCTCAGTCCTCAGTCATGACTGACTCTTTGCGACCCCGTGGATTATACAGTCCATGGAATCCTCCAGGCCAGAATACTGGAGTGGGTAGACTTTCCGTTCTCCAGGTATCTTCCCAACAGAGGGATCAAACCCAGGTTTCCAGCATAGTAGGCAGATTCTCTACCAGCTGAGCCACAAGAGAAGCCCAAGAATACTGGAGTGGGTAGCCTATCCCTTCTCCAGCAGATCTTCTTGACCCAGGAATTGAACTGGAGTCTCCTTCATTGCAGGTGGATTCTTTACCAACTGAGCTATCAGGGAAGCCCAATTTGCTTATAATAAAGAGTATAAATCCTAAATATTGAGCTCCTAAATATAAACCCTAAATATTGAATGTGTATAAATGCCTCTACAACTATCACACAAATAAAAATAAGAGACAATTTATAGTTCCCCCAGAAGGCTCTGCCATGATTCACACAAATCAACAACCACCCTCCAAAGATAATAGCTACTTCAGCCCCTGCCTTGGATGTCATACAAATGGAATGACACTGCATTCCTTCTTTCGTGTCTGACTTCTTCCAGTCAACATGGTATCTATGAGAATTTTCCATGTTGTTGAATTTCCCTACTGCTATTAACTATTCTAGTAGATGAATATCACACATTTGCTTATCCTGCTGGTGAACTTTAGATTGCTTCCATTTGAGGACTATTAAAGCAGCTCTGTGTGTGCTCAGTCTCTAAGGCATGTCTGACTATTTGCAACCCACGGACTGCAGCCCACCGGCTCCTCTGCCCATGGAATTTCCTAGGCAAGAATATTGGAGTGGGTTGCCATTTCCTCCTCCAGTGAGTCTTTCCAACCCAGGAATCCAGCTTGCGTCTTGTACATTGTCAGGTGGGTTCTTTACCACTGAGCCACCAGGGAAACCCCATGAAAGCAGCTGTCATTCATTATAAACTTTTGTATACATGTCTTTTAATAGAAATAAACACTCACTGTTTGGTTTAGAACCAGAACTGAAATTACTGAATTAGAGAATAAATGAGTTTAGCTTTTGTGAGATACTGCCAAATAATTTCATACATGGTTGGAACAAATTACACTCCTACCTAGCAGTATCAATGTCCCAGAGATGCCACACCCTTGGCAATACTTGATACTGGCCATCGTTTGAGTTTTAACCAACCTGATCCATGATGATTATTTTAATTTGCATTTCTATGATGGCTAATGAAATTGAGCTTCATTTTTCTATTCATCATGGCCATTTGGACATTCTTTCTGAGGGGACTGTTGAAGAATCATGCCCATTTTTTTTTTATTAATAAGAATTGTACTGCTCACTTATTTAGTACTTAAAAACTTACTTTGCACTTAAGCCATCTGTTATTCATCTCAAATCCTGTGTGTGGTAGAAATTCAGAAGGAAAAGTCCTATGTTTAAAAATTTCTCTACAGCTACCCTTTGGCTGGGCTTCCCTGGCGGCTCAGTGGTGAAGAATCTGCCTGCCAATGCAGGAGACAACAGGTTTGATCCCTGATCTAGGAAGAGCCCTTGGCAGAGGAAACTGCAATCCATTCCAATATTCTTGCCTGGGAAATCCCATGGACCAAGGAGTCTGGCGAGCTACAGTCCATGGGGTCATAAAAGAGTCGGACATGACTGAGGGACTGAATGAGCGACTCTTTCGCTACCACACGGTTGAACGAATTGTGCTGGTGCCCTTGCTGAACATCCTGTATGTGGGTCTGTCCCCAGGTCTTCGTGCTGGCCCACTTGACTGCTCTTCTACTCCGGTGCCAAGGCAACACTCCAGCCTCTATCTTAATAGGAAGTCGTGATGCTCGGTGGGGTGAATCCGCCAACTGTGCTTTTCTTCTTCCAGATTGCCTTGGCTATTCTAGTTCTCTTAGATATAGATTTTAGAATCAGCTAGAGGCATTTCCCAAATCATTCTGTTCCTCTGTATCTTTGAGAAGCAGGTAGTCAATGAGAACAGTAAACTCTAGTGCAAACGTCCTAAATTGTTATATTTTTTTAGCCTTATTTCCCAAGCATTCCTCTTCATTAACCTCTCACTGTCCCCTGCATGTTTATTTAAATCCCTGCCTCTGTCATTTGACAGCTGTGTCCCCAGCTGGAGTGCTCTCCCCAGCCCCTTCTACCGTCTAAGCCTCATTTCCGTCTCTAAAGTTTCTGTTCCCAGAATCTCACGCCACTTCCGCCCAGCAGCTTTCTCCTATCCCTCCACCCCTCACTGAACACGGCCTCATGGGACCTCCCACTATAGTTGCTTCCTGCACCAGATAACATTTGGACTAATATAGCCTTATAATTTTAGTTCCTAATTTATGGGATAACTTTTGGCAAAAATCTTACTTTCAAATTTTGTGTGTGATACAGATTCATTAGATGTTGTGATAGACACTGTGGATACAAAGGCCCGCAGAAAGTCCACACGCTCACATGGTTCACTTTGGCTGTGATTTTGTTTCCAAGGTGCTTTAGACCTCACGGACTGTAGCCTGCCAGGCTCCTCTGTCCATGGAATCCTTCAGGCAAAAACTGGAGTGGGCTGACATTCCCTTCTCCAGGGGATCTTCCCTACTGGGGGTCGACACTCAGCCTTCTGCTTTGCAGGTGGATTCTTTGCTGTGTGAGACAACAGGGACGCCTTTAGACTTGACTATACAGTCACAGTAGCTAGAAGGAAAGTATGCTCTCATAATGATATCCATCCTACATTCTTCATGAATCCAGAATCATGCAGCAAAACAATTAACTGCAGTGATAATTGAATTATGGTTCAAATACTCTGCTGGATAATATTAATTAAGATGGTCCCTCCCTTCAGTGAGTTTAGTCTATACTGTCTTGTGACCAAATCAGGATCCACAGCATTTCACGATACAGTGTAAATGGTGTTCCTTTATGTGTTGGGAAGAACTTACTGATTAAACCCATGAGTTTGTATAGTCAAAAGAAAGCCATGTGTTAAGTCACTTTAGTTGTGTTTGACCCTTTGTAACTCCATAGAATGTAGCCCGCCAGGCTCCTCCTTCCATGGGATTCTCCAGGCAAGAATACTGGAGTGGGATGCCATTTCCTTCTCCAGGGGATCTTCCTGATCCAGGGTTTGAACCCACATCTCTTATGTCTCCTGCATTGTCAGGCAGGTTCTTTAAAGGAAGTAACTTCAGGTATTACTTGAGGTGGCCAATTTGGTACATAAAAAAGTTCCATTTTGAAGCATAGATATAGATGAACAGTTGCACATATAATTATAGGTTTTAGGGATGTATATCTACATTTGATCTACAGAAATAAAGTCCTAACAGGCTTGTCTCTGGTCTGAGAAATAGAATCACAAGCAGTGATGCCAGGCAAAGATGGTGCCATGGAGAACTCACAGCCAATTAGCAATCCATCTCCTTGGAAGCAGGGTATGATAGAATTCGAAAGAGATCTGTCTTCAACATAATTTTTTTCTTTATTATAGTCCTTAAGAGAAAGATGACAGCCTACCATTTAGAAAACATTTCTCTTAATGATTGCTTATTTGCATGAAATCGTAACATACTAGATTCTATAACTGCTCAACTTCCTCTCTGAAATTACCTAACTTTTATTTTTGCACAAATATAACATGCTTATCATTTTGAAAAAATGTATCCCACTAATATCACTAATTACAGACTTATTACAATCTTGCCTGCCAAGATAATGAAAGAAATTGTACATGAATCACTCTTAAATTACATATTGGTGAACAGTAAATTTTATTTCTATCAATCATGATTTTTCCCCAATGAACTATGCAATTTGTAGATCCATTCATTCCTCTGAATTGTTTTGCTATCATTGGTATATTCAAATTTGCCAAAAGAATTGTAAAGACTTTGGTTAGAGAGAAAGGATGGTGTTTCACATAATGATGTGTACTAATGAAAATGCATCAAAAAAGTCATTATTAATTAACTTACTGAGGTTACTCAAGGGCAGAGAGAAGCAACACAGGGCTAATAGTTATTGAACAAAAATAAAATGTAATGAGTAATTCCTGTTGTGTGGACATTTTATGTAACCCCTGTCGTCCATGTGCTCAAGTGTGAAGGCATCTTCTGGAGTTATCTTTTGGAGGAGTGCCACAATTTGTCTGGCTCACACATCACACCTCCCTCAAAATAAAATCAGAGGATTCATCCTCTCGGACAATACAGCTCTCATCGGGGGCAAATCCTCTGACCACTTTGAATTAGTAAGAGATTTACAAAGAAGGGGGGGAAATAATTGGCTTCCACCATTCCATGACACGTCATAAATCAATAAATAGGTGGCTCAGCCCCACGACCGCCTCTCTATGTTCTCACAGTCTTAGTCCCACTTTATTCTTCTTGTCATGTCCCCAGTGCCCCTGTCTAGAGCCGTGAGAGCAGATTTTGAAGGAACACTGGTTCCTCTCCTTGTAGGGATGCCTGTATTCTCTGCAGCTGTGGTTTTCTCCCTGTAGCCTGTGGTTTTGCAATGAGTCTGCCTCTATACCGCTATGTCACTTCCATTCTCATGTGTGAAAGTGAACATGTTAACCACTCAGTCGTGTCTGACCCTTTGTGACCCCGTGGACTATAGCCCACCAGGCTCCTCTGTCCACGGGATTCTCCAGGTAAGAAAAACCGAGTGGGTAGTCGTTCCCTTCTCCTGGGGGTCATCCCGACCCAGGGATCAAAGCCGGGTCTCCTGCACTGCAGGCGGATTCATTACCTTTCTTTACCATGGAGTAATCTCTGGTTTCCGTGGTGGTCATGAACTTGGAGTTGTCTCCCACTAAGCGTCCTCTGCAGGCTATCTTTGCTTATTTCTCCTCTGCTCTAAGGCTTGTGATTTTGCTATTAGATAGGATTATTGTGGCTTCCCAGGTGGCTTAGTGGTAAAGAATCCACCTGCCAATGCAAGAGACTCAAGAGACATGGGTTTAATCCCTGGGTTAGGAAGATCCCCTGGAGGAGGAAATGGCAACCCGCTCCAGTGTTCTTGCTTGGAAAATCCCACAGACAGAGGAGCCTGGCGGGCTTCAGTCCATGGGGGTGCAAAGAGTCGGGCACGACTGAGCTTCTGAGCACACGTGCACTGTGGCTTTGGGCTTTCCGTTTGATCTGTAACGTCTTCTACTACTATTGAAGATGCCTATTTGAAAAGGTTTCAATTGGAAAGTGTTCCATGGGAAAAAGGAAATCACAGTGATATTTCAGAACTTTCCTGTTTCACCTCAACTAGCTCAAAACTGGGGGGCCACATAAAACTACAATCAGAGTTAAATTCTCTCCAACAATTCACATGGTGTAACATAAAATCATACCCTAAAAATTCATAAGCTGCCCCAAAGAAATATTTCTACAGTTCGTCCCAGGCCCCACCTATTTCAGGAGTTCAGAGTGTTTTAAATATGATGAGAGTACCTAAGCAAGTGCAGGCACACAGGGAAAATGCTACCTTATGTGTGCAAGCAGAAATGAGACAATGGTTCCTTATGGGACTGTGGTTTGGACTGGTTTTCTGGCTATGCAGTCACAGTAGTGGATGGTACTTCTTTTTAACTGAGCAGAATAGGAGAGTCTTTTCTACATTTGGGAAAACCAGGCTATGTGTCTTGTGAGCAAGAAACCACCTCCAGCTATAAAAGCTGCACAGACTGGTGGCATGCCCCCCCGGCTCCGTGCAGCTGGGATACAAGCGAATATGTTCATCCAACCAGCTGGCTGCTTCCTTACCAGACTTGGAGCCTGCAGCTGACAATATAAATAACTATGGGTGATATCTTAGTTATTTATTGCTGCATCACAGATTTTACCATCATTTAGTGGCTTCAAGCATAAGTTATCTGAGTTTTCGTGGGTGCAGCTGAGTCTTCTGCTGTAGAATCTCCTTCAAGACTGCAATCGGGACATTGGTGGGACCACAGCCACCTGAAAGCTCGAACAGGGAGGTTCTTTCTCTAAGCGACCTCACACAGTTGCTAGCAGGATTTGGTTCTTGCTGGGCTGTTAGGCTGTGGACCTCTGTTCCTCAGGCCTGCTTGCTAAGGCTGCTCTTCACATGCACTCTTGCTGTTTCCAGATGAGGAAATAAAAATACAAAGCTTAGTTGTGAGAGATGACAGCTAAGATAAAGATGAAAAGTTGAACTTATATTAGGAGGTTCACTGGGCTGAAGAGCACCCCTCCAGAATCCGGGTTTACTCAGAACCTCAAACTTTG
Source organism: Antilocapra americana (assembly GCA_007570785.1). Taxonomy (NCBI): domain Eukaryota; kingdom Metazoa; phylum Chordata; class Mammalia; order Artiodactyla; family Antilocapridae; genus Antilocapra; species Antilocapra americana. Next base: position 2,333,824 of record ML661903.1, on the reverse strand, counting down.
ATCTTATTTGACATCAGGTAATTAGTTAGGAAGGGGTCGTGCTGAACCGAAGTGACTTGGGCATGCATGCACCCAAACCAAATTACTTGTGTCCTTGTATGAAGTCCTTGTGGAGACATGCCAGGAAGCAGACCGGGCAGACACAGGGCAGGGAGAGCAGTGATGTGGCTGCAAACCAAGGGCACCACGGATTCCCAGGAGCTGCCAGAAGCCAGAAGGAAGCACAGAAAGATCCTCCACTGGAACTGTCAGAGCTTCAGACTGTAGCCTCCAGAATCTTCTGGAAGAGAATAAGTTTCTGCTGTCCTGAGTCACCTGCATGCATGCTCAGTGACCTCAGTCGTGTCTGACTCCTTGTGACCCCACGGACTGCAGCCCGCCAGGCTCCTCTGTGCATGCAAGTCTCCAGGCAAGAACACTGGAGTGGGTTGCCATGCCCTCCTGCAGGGGATCTTCCCAAGCAAGGGATCGACCCAGAGTCTCTCGTGTCTCCTGTATTGGCAGGCGGGTTCTTTAGTGCTGAGCCACTGGGGAACGCCCTGTAAGTCACCCAGATGGTGGTAATCCATTACAGCAACCCTGGGGAACCAAGGCAAGGGTGTTACAGGATTACTTACGCTCCCTCAGAGCTCGTAGGTTACAGTCCCAAACTCCATACCTCACGCCGTGAGGTATTTAGACGTAGGGCCACTAAAGAGGTGATTAAGGTAAAGCCAAGCCAAACACCCTAGTCCAACATGACTGGTGTCACAGGAAGAGGGAGCGTGGACCCCGGCACCACAAAAACTGAGGGGCAGCCACACGAAGACCCAGAGAGAAGGCAGCCCCCTGCCAGCCGGGAAGGAGCCATACCTGCAGACACCCCGACCCGGAGCCGCAAACCTCCAGAACAGTGAGGACACGCGTCTCTGTTGTTCGAGACGCTCAGTCTTTGGTACTCCGTCATAGCAGCCGCAGCAAACCAGTACAAGGGGTGCAGGGTAGGAGAAGGGCGGAAAACACTCTTGCACTTGTCTCCTTACTGTGCTTCTGCTCGTCTGCTTTACAGGCAGAAGACGGGCCTGAGGGATTCTCTGGGGAAAGAAGGAGGGGCTGAGACATGAAAGCACATTGACTGCGCATTGACCGGCAGCCCGTGTTGGCCAGAGAGAGGGCAACACTGAGCCGGAAGAGCCTTCACGTTGTATTGTTCGGCCACGCTGCGCGGGGTGTGGGGTCTTAGTCCCCTGACCAGCTGTCAAACCCACGCCCTCGGCAGTGGAAGCCTGGAATCTAACCACTGGACCACCAGGGAAACCCCCTTAGAGTGTTGGTGTAGCCACCCTTGGTCATTGATTTTAAAGAAAAAGAGAAGAGGGATGTAATCAGTGGGTATAAATAAGGAATGAGTGGTTTCCAGCAGTTACAGACTTGGGAATCTCTGTGTTCGAGAGTCCTTGTGGTTCTAATACAGAACACTGGAATTTTATGTCAGACACACATTCAAGAAAAACAGTCTAGGAACAAAGAGTGTTGATCCTTCCCTTGCAATATAGCTTTCATGTGCTCGAGACTCACGCAGATTTAAGAAGGACTAAAGCCTCTAGAATTTCTATGACATTATTTACAAACGAGACAGTCACTGAAGCATAGAGATTTGGGAACAAAAACTATTTTACAGAATAGAAAGACCAGACTGTTGTAGGGGTTTTGGTAGGAAAATCCAGTCCACAATGGGGAGATGCTGCTGTTCAAGGAGAGTCAGATTCCCTGTATACTGTATATATTTTAAGTCAATGGGCCAGCAGGGCAATAGAAATAAAAACAAAAATAAGCAAGTGGGACCTAGTCAAACTTACCAGCTTGCACAACAAAAGAAACCATAAAAGGAAATGAAAAGTCAGTCTATGGGATGAGAGAAAGTATTTGCAGACAGTGCAGTCAACAAGGGCTTAATTTCCAAAAGATGCAAACAGCTCATAATTCAACAACAACACAAAACAAAAAACCCAATCAAAAAGTAGACCCAAGACCTAAATAGACATTTCTCCAAAGAAGATTTACAGATGGACAGAAAGCACATGAAAAGATGCTCAGCACTGCTAATTATTAGAAAAATACAAACCAAAACTACAATGCAGTACCTCCTCACACTGGCCTGAATGGCCATCATTAAGTCCACACAGAGAGACGGGATATATGTACACTTGTAGCTGATTCAGGTCGTGGTACGGCAGAAACCAACAGCCCATTGTAAAGTCATTATCCTACAATTTAAAAAAATGTCTATAAATAACAAATGCTGGGGAGCTTGTGGAGAAAAGGGAACCCGCCTACTCTGTTTGTGGAAAAGTAAATCGGTTCAGCCACCACAGGAAACAATATGGAGGTTTCTCAGAACTAGAAATAGAATTAACAACGATCCAGCCATCCCCCCCCTGGGCACACAGCTGGACACAACTATGATTCAAAATGATACACGCACCCCTATGTTCATAGCATCTCTGTTTACAATAGCCAAGACATGGAAACAACCGAGATATCCATCGAGAGATGATGGATAAAGAAGATGTGGTACCTACGTACAATAGCACACCACTCAGCTGTAAAGGAATGGGGTAATGCCGTTTGCAGCGACCTGGGTACAGCTAGAGGTTGTCATACTATCTGAGGTGAGCCAGAAGGACAAACAGCAGGTGACACCGCTTGCATACAGCATCCAAAATAAGATGCGAGTGAATTCATCTATGAAGCAGACTCAGAGACACAGGGAATAGACTTGTGGTTCCTACGGGGGGGGGGGGGGGGGGGGTGGTTACGTGGGGGAGCGGTGGACGGGACTTGGGGTCAACAGACGCCGCTATCACGTGTAGAATGGACAAACAGGAAGGGCCTACTGCAGAGCGGCGGGAGCTAGATTCAAGATCCTGGGACAGACCGTTACAGAAGAGAAGGTTTGAAAAAGAATGTCTATGTGTGTGTAACTGAGTGATTTTGCTGTACAGCAGAAATTAAGATAATATTGTGAATCAACTAGACTTCAATTTAAAAATGCATTAAAAAATAAGGAACAGGGGAGAGCAGAGGCTGGCCAGTAGAAACACCTATAAACTAATTTATATATAGCATTCCAAGACTAAAAAACACTACTCCTGAGAGTGAAATGTATGTAGGAACACGTGACAAATATAAAAGTTAAAGTGATTATCAGTCCCAATGTCAATTCCAGTTGTCATTCTTAAGACCGGCATTAAAAGAATAAAATAAATGGGTCAGAGTGTTTGTGTTGAATGAAATAAAATTGCTATGTGACTTTTTCAGTTCGGATAAAAAGGAACCCCTATTTCTGGCACTGCAAAGCATATTCATACCTTAGTATATAATTGAGTTTGTTACACAAGAAGACACAAACTGTAGCTGAAAATGACGTTTCTCGGATTCTTCTGGATGAGAGACTTACGTTGGAGCCTGCTGGTGGTACTGAGTACATTAAGGGCAAGAAAATTTCACCTTGGGAAGAACCACCCAAACATTTTTGATTCTTTGAAAAGAAAGGTATTTCTAAAGGGAAAACAGTTAAATATCGTTTTTTCAGTGCGGATAAACTCATTGCCTCTAATTATTTGGGCTTTAAAATTTCTTTAGCAGAGCAAAGTTTCCATTATTGCCTTTCTCCCAGGTAATAGCCATCTTATATAAGGATAAAGTCAAAGTAAAGGTAATTTATTGTCCACTAAAATTTTCATCTTCTGTCAGCATCCAAAATATGAGATCATATATATGAGCCCAAATACAAATTACAGAGATTAATTTTATTAAAATGCAGCAACAGCCAAATTTTTCCCCAATATGATAAATCTTTCAGACACATTAGAGACCTTGAATTTAAACCTGTGATGTTATCTTGCCCTCTTAAAAATGGCTGTAAAAGCTATAGATGATAGAGTTGTTCACAGACACGTCCATAGCCTGATACAGTTTTCCTTAGCTCTCAGGAGCACGAAATAAAAAGTTAAGAGAAACCCATGATTAGAGATTATTTATGTTATAATCAGACATATGCTTGTGTAAGTACGCTAACAAAATTATATATACACAGACATATATATGAGAAAGCCTTCTAAGTAAAATCTGACAAGGCAGGACCTCAGTTTTAAGCAATTAAGATGGTGATAAAAATCATGGCTTGCTGGGGTTTTGTAATCACCAGCATCTTAGGCATCCTTCAGAGCTTATAAGAATTTCTGTCACCTCGGGAGCTAGCCAGTCCAGCTGCCTCCTGTCTGCATGGGCCTCTGAGATCTGATGTATCTTTTCACGTCATGATAACCAGAGTGTGGAAGTCGTCAGGGGATGCTCAAAGGCACACAGGCGTCCTGTCAAGGAGGCACGGTGCTAGGATCCGGTCCTGTTGGGATTTTTACAGCAGGCTTATTGTGGTGACTTGAGTTTGCTTTTTAATCTTGGTTAATGTTAAGAATAAATCCTCCAGGACTGTAAAGTGTGACCTCTTCTGCCCCATCGCCCCTTCAAACAGGAGAGTGCTCAAGATTCTACATTTGGGCTGAGAAGGAGGGTTAGAGAAAGACTGTGCGGTGCCCATACAGGATTTTACTTTCTTGTGTGGTCAGTAGCATCAGTTTTCACTATCTTTATTTACGTGCTTTTGTTATAGTGCAAGCTCACTGAAAAATATAATTCCACAACATTCCGTCCACGAATTTTACATGATTGTGTTATTTTTGAAGTTCAGTTATCAAATGATGGCAAGCTCTTTCTGCATTCCTACAGAAATTCTGTTACACTTGCTAGAAAAATTTTATCTGAGACCCTTCTGACATCATCAGACATATTTGTCTAAATCAATGATTCATAGTAGTACATGGAGGTTTTGCACATAGGGGTATGGAATTACTCCAAAGCTTTCAGAAGCCACTTCAGAGAAAAGACCCGAAAACCTATCTTCTTGAGATCATCAATCTAGATGTAATGTCTTGTGTAATAAAGAGAAGCTCTTTTCCTTCCCCAAATTATGAATGACTCTTAAAAATTGGAATTTAGGCCAAATGCTAGCCGATATTCTCTACAATTTCATTAGTGTGCACTCCTGATTTCATGTAGAAGTACTTTACAGAAGCTTCTTTTTGGAAACATGATCATTATATTTGTTTTTCTTAAAAAATGCACAGACAGTGGGAGACCATGCATGCTGTTTATTCGGCTTAGCTAATTTTCTATCAGTTCTAGGAATCCAAGATTAGCCATGTGCAGTTCATAGCTGGCACTGGGCAAAAGACAAAATGTCACCTAGGAAAAAGCAAGAAGCAACTTTGTTTGTTAAAAATTAAAGTAACGTGAGATATAAACTATCACAGTACTTACAGCTGAGAAAAAAAAACTAGCAAAATTCTCAGAATCAATCAGCCATAGATAATTGTGTTATTAAGAATCCATTTGACTGTGCATAGATGAAAAGCCATATTTTGTTCAACCTAAAAAAACTTTTCAGTATATCTAAAACATCTAAATTACTTTCATTAAAGTATATAAAATATATAATTTTGACTAGTATGCTGGATTAATTGTCTAACAAAGTAAGTGAGTCCCATAAGCATGCTATGCAAATCATATTGGAAAAGGTTATTATTATTTTTTTTGGAACAGTGGTCAAATCAAATATGCAATTTCTGGAATCATGTGGCACGTAATGTGATATTACATTACAAGACTATGGATATTAAACCCAACAAAGCCTTATTTTCAGAGACTAAGCATAAATTAAGTGAATCTGAGCTGTTTGTGGTTTAGTCGGTGTTCGCTTACTTCACAAATGTTCACTGATGACCTAAGTGCTTAGCACCCAAGAGGGTGCAATCATCTCTTTTACTCATTCTGGTCTTTGCAGCCATGGAGCATTTTATCTACAGAGATTGAGCACACAAAAACAGAAGAGCTATGCAATAAATAACAGCTCTTCTCCCTGATGAGGTGTTACGGACCATGTACCAGGTATGAGATACTGACCGGTCTTGAGAATACAAAGGTGAGTGAAGTGGGCACGGTTCCTACTCTCATGGGAAGCATCATGGAGACCATGAACAAGAAACAAACAGGACCCTCTCAGATGGCAATAATTTCCTGAAGAAAGCAAGCTCGATAGAAAGACAAGTGTGGCAACATTGAATAGAAGGGTCAAGGAAGACCACTTGGAGCCGAAAACTGGACAGTCAGAAGAGTCAGCCAAGCAGGAGTCGGCAGGAAGGGTAGTTCAAGCCAAAGTTGCTGGTGCAAAAGTCCCATGCTCCCAGACCATTTTTGATATTAATATTTGCCATAAATATGGATTCTTAAAATCTCAGGTGTTTCTTATTGTCCATCAAGGACAGAGGTTCCAAGAGAGGAGGCGGTCACTGGGTTAGATGGGGGCTGCAAAGCCGCTGGGTTCCACCAACACAGTGTCTGGATGCTGTTTCGTTTGTTCTCTTATTTTAAGCCAACAGTTAGAAGTTGGGAGATTTTGAATAAAGATCTAGATTTCTGACTTTTCATTAGAAATCAGACAGTATGGAGCCTCGGAACCTGAATTTCAGCTCAGCAGACATGGCTGTAGCTGGTGACAGCTGCCGCCTGCGGACCAGGTGTGAGGTTTTGCATCCCATTCGCTAATCTCTTGTCAATTTCTTTTGTCCCAGGGCTGAAGCCAAAGTTCAGCTTCCATTTCCCGTCATGCTTCTGCTATTGGTTTCTCTCCGTAACTGTGATTCCGTCGAAAGTTGGGAAAGAAAATCTAGGTTAAGAGGATTATTTCAAGAAAAGTCTTGGGAAAATATGTAAAACAGTCTATGTCCGTTGAATACAATCCGGTCTTTCCTCTTATTTTTATTTTCTTCCTGGCCTTATTAGGTATAAGAGTTTGGACACTTAAACTAGGATTTTAAACTCAAAAGCGTGGCCCAAAATTCTATTTTGGAAAAATAAAACTAAAATAACTGCAGTTTTAGGCTGCTTCTGGGGGGACAGGTTTGGATATCTGAAGCAATTGAATTAGAATTTTATTTTCAATACTTACTAAACTTATGATGGGCCATATAATATGTCTTTCATTCTCAGGTTCTCATCTATAAATCTATTGGTTTGGATATATAGTGATTAACTTTGTCACATTATTCTAAGAAGAGGATCGATCTATATAATCACACAGACACTCAATAAATGCAAAATTCTCATTATTACATGGTCAATTTGTGGTTTGGCACTGAAGCACTCAGAAGAATGATTCAATTCACCTTAGTTATATTCTGAAGCTCTCCTAAGTGAAAGTGTCAGTCACACAGTTCTGTTTGATTCTTTGTGACCCCGTGGACGGTAGCCCACCAGGTTCCTCTGTCCATGGAATTCTCTAGGCAAGCACAGCAGAGGGGGTAGCCATTCCCTTCTCCAGGGGATCTTCCTTATGCAAGGACCAAACCCAGGTCTCCCGCACTGCAGGCAGATTGTTTACCATCCGAGCTACCAGGGAAGTCCTCACAAGGTGGTTAGAAAGGGAAGAGACTGGGGAAGTAGAAGAAAGGGAGAGGAGGGCTTCTCAGGTGGTTCAGTTGTAAGGAATCTGCTTGCCAATGCAGGAGACACGGGCTTGATGCCTGGTCCAGGAAGATCCCGCATGCCGCGGAGCAGCCGAGCCCGTGTGCCGCAGCTACGGAGCTTGTTCTCTGAAGCCTGGGAACCCCGACTGCTGAGCCCACAAGCTGCAGCTACTGGAGCCCAAGCACCCTAGAACCCGTGCTGCCCAACAGAGGAGCCCCAGCAACGAGAAGCCCAGGAGCCACAACTGAGGAGTAACCCCTGCTCACCCAAACGAGACCAAAGCCTGCGCAGCAAGGAAGACCCTGCATGGCCCAAATCAGTAAAAGTACTTTCAAAAAAGAAAAGGATGAAAGGAGGGGAAAACAGTATTCAGTGTGCAATGAGTGCCAGCTACCTACTAGGTTCTTGACTTATATTGCCTTCTGAAGCAAAAATTATACTTAAAATTTAAATTTCCCTGGTCAATGGTCCACTCTTTTTTGTATACCTGTGGTTTCTTTTAAACTAAGGAAGCTGTCCATCCAGTGATTTGACCAATAGTTACTGATAAATTATGTAAGTTCTCTATGGTTTGATATTTTTCAACCCAATGCATCAGAAACCTACTTCTTAGTGTTGTGTGAGGTGAGGTTTCTAATTTATGGCTTGGTATTCATCAGATAAAGGATCTTAATTTACAATTCAAAATCGTTTTCTTTTCATCCTTAGAATCTTCACTTTCCCCATGGCCAAGAAGAGAGATAAAAGATAGCAAAGCAAGTGTGAAATACTGTATTGTTGTTGCCCTAATTAACATGGAGTGAGTATCTATGTTGGGGAATGACTTTTCTGAATATCTTCTAGTTAATAAATTGACTTCTGCTTGTTTATAGAAAAAAATTAGATAGATTGACTAAAACATACATAAAATACTCATAATTAGGAAAAATAGAAAAAAGGAACACGGAAACACTCAACTTTTACCAGAGTCTTTCACCTAAGAAAGATAAGTATGAATTTATGGCTTCTAGATTGTTTGACAAACTGAGAGCAAAAATGCTTTTTTAGGAAAGTTATGTATGGAATATTAAGAAAGAACTGTGAGGTGGGACAGGAAGTAATTGTTAGCAAAGGATATCAATGCGAGTTAAGCAGAGCTAAGAAAACAGCTCTGTTGCTACTTTTTGGAGAGTCATTTTGGTTGCTTTAGGCAGAATCATCCAGCAGAACCAATGAGGGAGACCATATAAAAGTACAAATCCAAACAGGAGTCCCAAATGGCTAAAGAAAATGCAGAAGACCAGTACCTTAACAGCAAACCCTGTTAATCCCCTAAGATCTTTCTCTAGTTGCTCTTTTTTTTTTTTTTGGATGCACCACGTGGTATACAAAAATCTTAGTTCCCCAACTGAGAACCAATCCCATGCCCCCTGCAGTGGAGGCATGGAGCCTTCACCGCTGGACTGCCAGGGAAGTCTATAGTTATTCTTACTTCTATCTTCAGATAGAAAACTAAACCAGAGGTGAGAGCAGAGAAAGACTTGGTAAAGCTGGGTGGTCACGGCAGATGGACCCTTCCCAAATCACTGACTGGAGGGAGCAGCAGGAGGAAAGGTCAAGATTGGTTTGGTTAGGGAGCGCGGTCTAGCTTTCAAAAAAGGGTTTTTTTTTTTTTTTTTTTTTTTCTTTTTTTTACCATACAATGTCATGATATCACCATGGGTTTTCATTTGCTTCCCCTCCGGAACCCCCCCCCCCCCTCCCGCCCCACCAGGAAATCTCGCTGCACCAGCCCGTTTGGTTAGGGCGCGCGTTGCGATTTTCAAAAAAGGGTTTTGTTTGTTTCTTTGCTTACTTGTTCCTGTGCTCATTGTCAGGCCAAAGTACTAAGTGTTATGGTCAGAGTCGAAGACAAGTCCAAGTGGTCTGAAACTTACATCCCTCTACCAAATATTCATTGAGGTCTGACTATTAGCCATTGTTCATCTTAGGGATCTGAGATACCTGCAGGAACAATGCATATATGGTCCCTGCCCTCATAGAAACTCTTATGTTCTCTTGAAATATTTAAAATGGAAAAAACAGAGGATAATATAAAACAAATTTTTGTATCCTCAAGATTGAACATGCTTAACATTTTGCATATTTGTTTCAAAACTTTCATTTAAAGAAATAAAATCATATAGCTACAGTGAGAGTCGCTTTGGCCTCTCTTTAATTTAATTTCCTTTTTTCTCTTCAGGGAAGTAATTAATTGTCTTAAAATTGGCGTTCCTCAAATTCTTTTTAAAAAATGCATTACTGCGTACATGTGTGTGTGCTAAGTCACTTCAGATGTGTCTGACTCTTCGCAAGCCTGTGGACTGTGGCTCATTAGGTTCCTCTGTCCGTACCAGACACACCTGTTCATTAAAACTGTGTAGTCTAATTTTGCATTTTGGAAATTTTGAAATGATGTTTTTAGTGTAGAATGAAAATCTACTTTTTAGACTTCATATCAGGTTTTTAGATAATTCACTTGATATTTACTAAATACATACTATGTCTCAGGCATTGTTCTAAGTATTAAAATAAAGCAGTGAATAACCGCCCCACTAAAATCCATGACCTTATGAAGATTTTATTAGTAGGGTGAATAGACAATTAACAACAAAATATGAAATACTCTATGTAGGCTGCTGTTATGGACTGAATTGTATCTCCACCCCCCTACCCCCTGCCAAAAATCATACGTTGAAGCCCAAACCTACAATTTGGAGACATGGCCTATAGAGAGGAAATAAATGTTAACAGAAGACATATAGGAAGAGTCTTAACCTGATTGGACTGGCGTTCTTTTTTTTTTAGGAGATTTTTCTAATCGGTCTTTTTTTAAATTAATTGAATTATTTATTCAACTTTGCTGGTCTCTTTGTGGTGTGTGAGATCTTTATTTGTGGCATGAGAGCTCCTAGTTGTGTCCTGCAGGACCCAGTCCCCTGACTGGGGTTCGAACGCATGGTCCCTGTGTTGGGAGCTGAGTCTTGGCCACTGGATTGCCAGGGAAGTCCCAGAACTAGTGTTCTTGTAAGAGAAAGAGACACCTGAAATTTATTTTTCTCATAGTGACTGCACAGATGAAGACACGTGAAAAGGTGCCATCCACACACCACGAAGACAGCACACACCAGATCCCAAATCTACTGGCAAAACCTACTAACATCTAGCGACATCTCAATCAGAAACTTTAGCTTTCAGAACTGTTGTTGTTGTTTAGTCCCTGAGCCATGTCCACTCTTTGCAACCCCATGGACTGCAACACATCAGGCTTCCTTGTCTTTTACCATCTCCCCCAGAGCTTGCTCAAACTCATGTCCATTGAGTCAGTGATGCCATCCAACCATCTCATGTTCTGTCATCCCTTTCTCCTCCTGCCCTAAATCCTTCCCAGTATCAGGGACTTTACCAATAAGTCAGCTCTTCACATCCGGTGGCCAAATTATTGGAGCTTCAGCTTCAGCATCAGTCCTTCCAATGAACTTGTTCAGTCACTCTGTTGTGTCCGATTCTTTGTGACCCCATGGACTGCAGCACACTAGGCTTTCCTGTCTTATCACCATTTCCCAGAGCTTACTCCAATTCATGTTCCTCATGTCCGTTGAGTCAGTGATGCCATCCAACCATCTTGTCCTCTGTCACCCCCTTCTCCTCCTACCTTCAATCTTTCCCAGAATCAGGGTCTTTTCCAAAGAGCCATTTCTTCTCATCAAGTGGCTAAAGTATTGGAGTTGCAGCTTCAGCATCAGTCCTTTCAATGAAAATTTATGGTTGATCTCCTTTAGGATTGACTGGCTTGATCTCCTTGCAGTCCAAGGGACTCTCAAGAGTCTTCTCTAATACCACTGTTCAAAAACATCAATTCTTTGACACTCAAGCCTTCTTTATGGTCCAGCTCTCACATCCATACATGACTACTGGGAAAAACTATAACTATTAGGATCTCTGTCAGCAAATCAATGTCTCTGCTCTTTAATATGCTGGGATTAGTGCCCTTATCAGAAGAGACACTAAAGAGCTCTCTCTCGACTTTATGGGGACATAGTGAGAAGGTGACCATTTGCAATGCAAAGAGAGAGCGCTCTCCAGGCACTGATCCTGCTGGGACCTTGATCTTGGACTTTACTATCCACATCTGTGTGGGGAAAAATAAATTTCTGTTGTTAAGTTACTTAGCCTATGGTATTTTTTTATGGAAGCCTGAGCTGACTAAGACATGGGGTAAGGGAAAACGAGCTGCCTCTATCTGAGAGGCCTTAGCAAGAACTGCGTTTCAAAGGGAGAGTAAGATGTCAGTCAAGGTAAAGAGATGGAAGAGTTTTATAGTTTCTGGTCTTATGATTAGATCTTTGATCCATATTG
>ML661903.1:2293377-2315569 GCA_007570785.1 Antilocapra americana | reverse complement strand
TCTAGTCAAAGCTATGGTTTTTCCAGTAGTCATGTATGGATGTCAGAGTTGGACTATAAAGAAAGCTGAGTGCCAAAGAATTGATGCTTTTGAACTGTGGTGTTGGAGAAGACTCTTGAGAGTCCCTTGGACTACAAGGAGATCCAACCAGTCCATCCTAAAGGAGATCAGTCCTGAATATTCATTGGAAGGACTGATACTGAAGCTGAAACTCCAATACTTTGGCCACCTGATGCAAAGAACTGACTCATTTGGAAAGACCCTGATGCTGGGAAAGATGGAAGGTGGGAAGAGAAGGGGATTATAGAGGATGAGATGGTTGGATGGCATCACTGACTCCATGGACATGAGTTTGGGTAAACTCCCGGAGTTGGTGATAGACAAGGAGGCTTGGCGTGTTGTGGTTCACGGGGTCATAAAGAGTTGGACACAACTGAGCGACTGAATTGAACTATTTTGAATTTTCCATGAGTTTTTCCACATTTCCTATAGAAAAAAGAACACTGTTCCAAATGAAAGAAGATCATCTACCAGGCTTCAGAAATAAGAGTTTTCAAACATTCTTGACCTCTCTATCAATTTCCTCATCCATAAAATATAAAAGAGTTAACAGTTCTTCTTCCTAGAATTCTTATGAATATTACTTAATAAAATCCTCTGAAGCAATGCATCTCTATAAGAAGGATTTTTTTTTTTTTTTAATGAGTATCTTTTGGAGGTGGGAGCTGACTTTTGCTGGATTGGGTTGGGTTGGTTTGTGGCTGTGGCTCAGCAGTTGTTCCTGTGGTTACGATTGGAGTTAAACTGTTAATGAGGTTCACCTTAATAGGAAGTGTTGTCTCTTTCCCTTGGAGGTCAGAGTAAATAAAACAAGTGTCAGTCTGTGATTCTGGCAACATAAAAGAGAACAATAGAGGCAGAAAGTTTGCCTTAGAGGATGAGTTCTCGATCTACTCATCAGTATTCACTAGTACAGGAGTTAAGTACAGAAAAATAAAGAAAGGGAGTGGATGAATGCGTGTTCTAATTCACCCAAGGAGCCAGTGGTCAGATCCAGAGCTGTGACAAGGGTCAGTCCGTCAGTCCCCCGGCCCTGTTCCTCTTCTTCCTCAATGCACTGCCAAAACACGGTTACCAGCTTTCCGTGCAGTTGGTCTTGCACTTGGGACTGAGACCTAGCCTGTGACATATAAGAGAAGTGAGCTACACTTCAAAGCAATGGACTGGCATATGACTGCCTCCCATGAGCAGTCTTTCCTCTCCTCACCCTTTCTCTGGCTTGTGTACAGACTTCCATGACGATTAGCCTGGGCTCGGATCATTGTAGAAACAAGAGATTTCCCCTCAAGTCGAGTTTCTCATGAAAACAAAATAAACTTTCAGTGTGTCTATCCACTGAACTTTTTACTTTATATGTTATGTGGTCAGCACCGTCCTTACTAAGGCGTCCTTGGTAGCTCAGGGGTAAAGAATTTGGCTGCAACGCAGGCGACACAGAAGTGGCTTTGATCCCTGGGTCAGCAAGATCCCCTAGAGGAGGGCATGGCAACCCACTGCAGTACCCTTGCCTGGAGAATCCCATGGACAGAGGAGCCTGGTGGGCTACAGGCCATGGGGCTACAATGTTGGTTGCAACTAAAGCAACTGAACACTGTCCTAAATGACAGAGGTTGTCTCACATTAGGAAGCAGCAAGTTGACGATACAAACATCAAGGCTCTCTACTCAAAAGGAGAAAGGAAGAGGTTGAAATAATGGGAGCGCTCACAAAAACCTTTAGATTTTGAATCAGAGCAGCAGTGTGTAAGGCATAGCAGGCATGGAACAAAGATTTGTTGATTTTAGTTGCCTGGTATTGATCTTAATCTCACACAACATTAGCAGTCAGGACAGAATCAACCTTAACTGGAAATCAAAGGGAGTGTTAAGTAATAGCTCATGCCTATTAGCATACAAACACATTCTGTGGCCTCCATCATTTGAATACAAAACACTTTCCTTGGTGCCACCTCTTCACAGTAGCTGCCACTCAGTTTCTCTGCTCTTCTCTGAGCCAAACCTCAGCAAAGAGGAAGCGGTCTACTTATGCTGTCTCCCATTATGCTTCAAGGAGTCCATTCCTAATGCGGTATCAGTTCTAATGTGGTATCTGCTTCCACTACTCCAATCCAACTATTCCTGCCAATGGGACCAGTGGCTTTCATCAGGACACATCTAATGAAAACTTTTCAGTGCTCATCCGCCTAAAACTTCCATCAACTTCCCATAGAATCAGTGGCTTCCTCACTGCCTGAAGCTATCCATTGCTTTTCATTGAGCTCGAATCACACTTAAGAATTTTAGCATGGCCTCGTCATCTCTGGGTGAGCTGGCCATTGCCTGTCTGACATCATACCTAAACAGTCCAACGTAATGGTTTAATGTATTGGAACTCTTACATCCAAATCCTAGTTGAAATCTTAATTTTCAGTCTCTGCAGGCTACTTTCTGTCTGCCTCAGTGTCCTTTATTTGTAAAATAGAGGGCATCTTAATACCCACAGTATAGATTTGTTGTGTAGATCAAATAAGATAATGCCTAAGAAGAGGTTAGAACCATGCCTGACTCTTACTAAAAACTCTATTATTATTATTGTAGTATTTTTCATGCTTTCACACTTTTAAGATATCTTCCTGCCCCACTGGATTTTTCTCTTTCCTTGAGCCCAGCTGCATCTGTTTCTGCTCTCCCTACTTTGATACTTTCCATATGCTTTCTCCCACCTGGAATATTTATCCCACCAATCTCCTTGACTGGTGTCTTTGCATTCTTCCCCTTGGAGTGGCTTTTTTATTTTACTATCTTATCTAAAATGCCTCTTCATTTTTAACTTTTAGTGATGCATCATTCTTTTTCTTCCTGGCACACAAAACAATTTGGAATTATTTTGAAACACATACTCATACCTATACATTTAGTACTTTTTCTGTCTCACCGAATTATGTAGACTTATAACTGTGCAGCTTTGTTCACCTAGAACCTACTTTGGTCCTGGTACATATTTGGTTGTCAATAAATATGTATTCAGTGAACAGATGAATTAATAAATGTAAGTGCTTCTTGTGCTGGGTTCCAATTTTTCCAGTAGGGGAGAGGGCCTGCCTAAAAGAAGATGAGGAGAAACAGGTGGAAAGTGTTGTAGGCAGAAGAGACAGACAGGACAGTGCTTCCTACAAAAGCATCACAAAGTGGGAAACATCCCGCATGATGTTATGTGGATGAGAAGCGAACTATTTCCTGCCGTATCAGTCAACAAAGGACGACACAGCCACTGCAGCCACTACTGACAGTGATCTGCTGAGCTCTGAGGGGACTCGGGGAGGGAGCACCCCCGCCATTTAGCAAGCATCAGACTGCAGCCACTCCCCAAGGTGAACCCGAGGAAGCTCAGCATGTGCAGAACCAGGAAATTAGCCCCACATGGGGGAGGGAACATCAAAGTGATGATTTCAGCGGACCCAGACTCTTACAATTCCCCATGCATAGAAAAGTGCTAAATTCCTTAACTTGAGATATTCCGTTTTATTTAATTTACAAAAAAAAGTTTAATGTTCAGACTACCTGCCCTTTGTTGCAAAACTTTTATATAATCGGGCTCCTCCCCATGCCTCCTCAGAATAGTTCTCTCAGGGTTACTTGAGATGCTGCCTCCTGGGCTAGACTTAAGTTCTAAAAATGTCCCCTAAATAAATAATAATCTTTAGATTGCATGTTTTTTTTCAGTAGACATAGATATGATTATTTTTGTAGTAATCAGGAAATCATTCATGTTCAGATAATGCTCACTGCATTTTTATGCAGGATGAAGTGTATGTGTTTAAGATTAAATTCATCTTTGTTAGATCTAGAAATGCTTTATGTTTCAAGTGATAAGCTCATGGAAGCAAATCTTAAATGGTGCCTAAGACAAGATATTGAGTAAAGTAGATGCTTGATAAATACGGATTAATTAATAAATTTGTTAATAGTCCTCTTGAAGTGGCTGGGCAGCTGTAATTGCCTATTCAGTTCTAAATGACTTACATCTAATTCCATATTTTGATGAAAGCAATCCTGCCAAGTGAAATTGGCTGCAAGCTCTGGCTAAGCTCAGCTTATTTTAATATTTTTGGCTTTTCCCCAAAATATTTATAGTTTTCTTTTCACCTCCAGTGATTTAGTATTCAACTATGGTTCACAGAGGCTAAAAGCACCAACCTTAATACATATACAGGGTTGCAGTGGTGTCTTGAGCACAGTTTTCTCATTCCAAGGGTATGGCAGAGAATTTTCAAACATAAATTATATACTCCTGCTTTCATTTAAACACTTTTTTTTTTTTTTACTGAGAGCATATTATTATATATACCAGACATTACCTTTAGAGGTGACTTTAGTGGGGTCATGGTGAGAGAGGGATAAGAAATGTGCCTTTGTACGACACAAGAACTTTGTTCTCTTTGTCAGCATTTTGTATGATACAGATGCCCCCAGATTTCCTTTGTGAGTTTCTGATTGTACAACACCAAGAAAGAGAAAAGTCTAGAATGTTTCTGGCAGATACAATGAAAAATTAAGTAGTAGCATTATTACCACCATTAATTAAAATGGTGTTAGAAAATCCTCTCCAAAACGGTATGTATGCATCCATCTTTCAGAGTAAAATGGGAGTCGTGTGATGAAGAGTCTCACTTTTATAAGACAAGTTTCTTGACGTGAAGGATAAAATTTCAATCATGTAAAACCCAGCAGAACCCTTGGTTCACTCCCCATTCGCTATCTGATTTACACATGTGCTGTGCTGAGTTGCTCTGTTGTGTCTGACTCTTTGTGGCCCCGTGGACTGTAGCCCACCAGGCTCCTCTTTCCATGGGGATTCTCCAGGCAAGAAAGCTGGAGTGGGCTGCCATGCCCTCCTCAGTGGATCTTCCCAACCCAGGGATCAAACCCAGGTCTGCCACATAGCAGGCGGATTCTTTACCATCTGAGTCACAACGGGAGCCAAAGTGACAAATAGTAGTGTGTATATGTCAATATTCCTCTCAATTTATCCCACCCTCTCCTTCCTCCCATATCTACAAGTCCATTCTTTATGTCTGCATCTCTGTTGTTGCCCTGAAAGTAAGTTCATCAGTATCATTTTTCTAGATTCCATGCATAGGCATTAATGTATTTGCTTTTTTGGTTCTGTCTTAGAAGGTTGCCTTTTCATGTACCTCCTTCTCCACATCTCCTTTTGTAATTTTCCTCTACCCATTGCCTCACTCAGGTTTCCAGGGCCCTGATCCTGTTGTTTATTAAAATCCTGATTATTGTACCTTGCATATCCTAAAGATAACATCCTCCCTCTTTTATCCACCATCTTTTATCTCAGGATTCCCCATTCTGTTAAATGACAACAGGTAAGAAAACAGTCCAGCAGCACTGTCTGCTCAGAGCCTTCAGCCTGAGCGAGAAGGTGGGGAAACAAAGACTCTTGATGATGTCTCTCTTTTGCTCATCTGTTCCTTAGCTTCGTTTACTACTAACAACTGCAGTTTCTTTCCCCTATTTGTTTCCTGTGCTGCGCAGTAGCAGTGTAATCTTTTCCCCAAAAAAGTGTAGATTAGAAAACTGTAATTTTTATTCAATGTTAATCTAATAATTATTTTCTTATTTTAACCTGTTCATTGCTCATGTCCATCCTCATTTCCATTCACTTTTAATGAACTTAATCAAATCTCTTCTTATTCAATTGCTGACGCCACCTAGACTTTCCAGTTTGAACTTAGTGAAGATGGTAAAACATCCCCATTCATTCACCCATTTATTCAACAAATATTTATTATATATTAGATATGTCAGTGTACCAGAAACTAGAGTTGGTCCCAGCGATGTCAAAATCCTCACCTTCACTCTTGTAAGTATAGGAGTACTAAGGAATCAAATAGTATAAGAAGTAGAGGACAGAAAGAACACATTGACCTCATGTTCGATTTGTTCAAATGCAACCACTAAATCAGAATGTGTGTTAAAACTTAGAAGAGTCATCACGGACACTGGAGCATTTGCAGTGTCAAGGCGAGTCACCTTGATGAAGTGCTGCCTGATCCTGTTTGGGTTGCAAACAGAAGTGGGTTTATTTTGCGTATTTTGTTTTTTTCTCAGAACTACCACCTGCAACAGACATGGGTTCGACCCGTGGATTGGGTAGATCCTTTGAAGTAGGAAATGGCAACCCACTCCAGCATGGACAGAGGAGTCTGGCAGACCATAATCCATAGGGCTGCACACAGTCAGGGATGACTGAGCACAAACAACAAATACGTACAGAAGAGGAAGAAAAGGGAACCATTCTGAATTCTCTGTATCATAAAGAATAGATTTAGTATCTTCTCACTACATACTATTTACAGTTAGATTAGTGGATTTAAGTTTAGAGTTCCAAGCAAAAATCTCTACCACTGATATTTTTATGCCTCAGACTGAACCCTGGATGAAAAAGAATTCCTAAGGTCCAAGGCAGCAAGGGAAACCTCTCCCCAGAGGCTTGGAGTGCACTGCGGGACACTGATCTGAAGACATCTTATGCCTGACCTCCCGCTGACAGCAGCCGCTCGCCCTGTGGGCAGCGCAGAACTACCCCTGATAGGAAGAGCCAGGGGTTCACTCTGAAGGTCGAGGCCAGCAAGTTCATAGGGGCTATTGTGGTGCACGGCAGGAGATGATTGCAAGTGGTGGTGAGTGTGCTTTTCCAGGCATGTAGAGGGTTTTAGTCCTGCAGGTGCAATTACCACTTAGGAAAGAATCAGCACCCTCTTACTGAGATGAGAACATAAAATGAGTCAGGCTGGTGGACAAATTACGGTACGTGGCCCTGCTGTGTTCCTGACCTATATTCACTTTCAAACTTAGTATGAAGCTCTGTGTCTGGAGCCAGCAATCTAGTGGACAGTGGCAAGGAAGGGAATGCATTCAAGAGAGAAACAGGGAGAATCCAGATCTCTTTAAATAAAAACATAAATGCAGAATAGTACAGGGATGATGAAACTGAATTTGTAATTCTGGACTAAAATAAAGGCTCGATTCTGACCTAACTAATCCAGTAGCAGTCTGGGAGACTTTAGAAAGGGAAGCTAGCTAGATTAACACTGGGTGGTTTTCATTATTGTTTATAACACTACTTTCTTCTTTGGTATATTTCATAAACTCCATTAGGTCTTAAAGTCTCCTCTAACCTTTCGTGTTCCCAGTATTTTTTTTCCCAGAGAGTTGAGTCAGTTCTTTAAGTGCAAATAAACATATTTGGGTGAATTTTCAATAAAAAGAACATTCAAGGTGTGAGATTAAAGGGAAGAAACGTCTATTGTCTAATTTCAGTAGAAGGGTTGAGACTCTGGTCTAAATCAAAATGACAAAATACGATGAGAAACATATTACTTTCTTATTGGAGAACACATTTTTTTAAGAATAGAATCTTTCAATAAATAGCATATCATTCAACTTCTACATCTATAGACGCTTGCATGTCAGCAAGTTGAACTTGCCAAGCAACAGTTCTCAAAGTTCCATAGTCCACATGCAAGTGGCAGTTTGACAGAATAACCCTGATTTTTATGTTTCCGGTGAAATTATACTTCTGCTTAAAATAATTTCAACTAATGACATTTCTTCCAAAACTTTCATGACCAAGTAAAAATTCTAATGTTTCTATAGAAAACATCTCTGAAGTGGCTTTGAACAATTTATAGTCGATTTAAGCCATTCAAATATTCTTAGAAATTTTTGAGAAAGAAAATTCTGTTATCCTTCTGTACTATTTAACCAAAGATGTTCTTATACAAGCTAAATAGTTCTCCCAAGGTCACATAATTGTTTAAGAACAGACCTTCAGTAACTCTTCATTGAATCCCTTATCCATCCACCCATTTTGTGCTTCTCACTCCCATGATTACTCTGACTCCTAAGCATATCTCTTTCCCTCAAAGAAATGTTTCTTGGAGGATTTGGTAATGATGCTGTACACTCCCCTGGCTCACTGGCTAACTGAGATAGATCATCTCCCATCTGTGGTGTTATTCTACAACTGTGACTCGGCCGGAAGCAGAGGCAAGGTGTGGGGAAAAAGAAGTTGGAAAATCATGACAGCATATGCTCCCCAAATTAATGAGCATCTACTTCTTTTTCAGTCTCAGTTTGGTGTTGAACTTTTAAAACACTTTCAAGTAAAGTTTGCGGCTCTGAAAAAGAGTTTTCATAGACTGAAAAAAAAAAAAAAGAAAAAGCAATAAAATAAAAGCAGTTTTTCACCTGAGAGAAGCAGCCCCCGTTGCCTCCAGAGGCTTGGCGCTCTCTGACCAAGGGTGCGGAACTACACTTCCTTCCGTGCCCTCCTGGGAAGACCAGCATGTGGCTGCGAGGAGTGTGTGGTGAGGCTTCTCTTGTGGCTCAGGGGCAAAGAATGTCTGTCGGTGCAGGAGATGTGGGCTTGATCCTTGGGTCGAGAATATCCCCCGGAGATGGATAGAGGAGCCTGGTGGGCCACAGTCCATGGGGTCACAAGAGAGTCAGGCACAGCTTAGCCACTAAACAACAGCAACAACGATGTGTGTGGCGGTGTGTGGTCCAGAGGCGCGGGGTTCCTTTGTGTGCTGGTTCCCTAGTGCTGCCTCAGCAAAGCATCACCCACTGAATGCATGGTAACACAAGGGCACCGCTTCACGGTTCTGAAGGCGGGAAGTCTGAGATCGAGGTGTTGGCGTGGCGGTTCCTTTGGAGGGCTATGAGGGAGGCTCTGTTTGCGGTGTCTCTCCTTGCCTTACAGCCATCTTCTCCCTGTGTCCCTTCACCCTGTCTTCCCTCCAGGCCAGTCTGTGTATCCAGATCGCCCCCTTTTAAAGGAACACCAGCCATTTGGCATTAGGGATCACTCTGAGGACCTCACTTTAATTGGATCACTTCTACAAACAACCTGTTCTCCAAATAAGATTGCATTATGAGATGAGGACTCCAGCATATGCACTTGGAGCCTGGGGCACATAATTCAAGCCAGAAAAACGTGAAAATACCAGATACACTAACTGCCTTAAACGTATCACCTAAAGTTATCAAAGAGAAGAACCAGAAATACTGACATTTTATGTGTGTGCATGAAGTGATGATAAATCTGAACCTATTAATCCATTATAAGGTATCTGTAAAAGAAGATAGATTGAGGAATGATAACATAAGCACCTTACTCAGAAATGTAAAGGTAGCCAAAAGAAGAACTAAATCTAGAAACTGTCACAGTAGCTTTCTCTGAGTTTTGAGGCAGGGATGGAGATCAACTATTCTCATTAGCAATCCTATTGAATTAACTCTCTTTTAACTCTGTATATATATATATTTTTAAATATTTTTATTAGAATATTAAATTAAAGGCTTAAATTTCTAGTAATTGTGAAATCAATTGGCAATTCTAAGTAAATAAGAATAGTCCTGGAAGATCAAATAAGATGACTTTGTCTGATAAAACTTGTATGAAGTCCTTATGCAGGTAGTTTGCAATTGATCACAAAAAATGAGACTTCATAGGACCAGAGAATAGAGCTGCCTTTTTTCACTGACAAAGGTAGTGTCTAGTAGAAAGACATTGTGAGAGGGAGTGTAAAATTGGAAATGCAGTTTCAGGATTAGGGGACAGAGAATGAGGCTGAAAGTCTCCTAGATTTTTTTCTCAGATACATCACTCACTTATTTCACGGTTTTCAACAAGACACTTAACCTTTCTATCTCACTTTTTTTATTGTCTGTAAAATGAGAAAAATACTTCTATTTCCTTTGATTTATAATGTTTTTCCTCAACATTTTTTCTTCTTATTAAGTTGTGTGTATATATGTATGACATATATTAAACGTATATAATATACTCCTGCTGCTGCTAAGTCACTCAGTCGTGTCCGACTCTGTGCGACCCCATAGACGGCAGCCCACCAGGCTCCCCTGTCTCTGGGATTCTCCAGGCAAGAACACTGGAATGGGTTGCCATTTCCTTCTCCAGTGCATGAAGGTGAAAAGTGAAAGTGAAGTTGCTCAGTCGTGTCTGACTCTCAGTCACCCCTTGGACTGCAGCCCACCAGGCTCCTCCATCCGTGGGATTTTCCAGGCAAGAGTACTAGAGTGGGGTGGCATTGCCTTCTCTGATATAATATACCACATATGTATAATTTTGTGTCTATATATGTAGATACATTTATTTTATTGTCAGATATAATAAAATGCTATTACCAAACTGTAATCAATTCTCCTTCAAATGACTTCTAAAGATCACAAACCTCATCTTACTTCTGAGTCTACAGCAAACCTCCCATCATCTGAGTTGTGAATAAGAAGTGAAAACCCACTAGCAGCAATTAAACAGCAACCTGGTTCTGGATGTGGAAGTGTGTTTTCAGGACAATTTGCAATGGCTCTAACACTAAATGCTAATCAATTTGAGTGAATTCCATATTGACTATAGAGAAAAACAAAAAAACAAACAAATGCATCTAGGCTCAAAGAAACTCGACAGAGCCTACTCCTGCAGGGAACCCAGGAATTGAATTTGACAAGTCTTTTCAAGCCGTAATGAGCCACCTGCCTCCAGCTATAAAACCCAAAGAAGAAGGAGAGGAGACAAGCTGAACGACAAGAGGCATTTCCAGTACTGCGCAGCAGGGTCTCTGCAGAGCATTCTTTTGCATAAGGTCCCCAGCCGACAGCCTTTCAGGGAAGGAGGGACTATGTCTTGGATTAGTTTATATCTGATCAGTCTTTCAAGGGTTAGTATTTACTTTTTTATTGAAGGTACAAATTTTGTTTTTGTGAAACAGTCATTAAATGTCTCCTGAATATAAGAGGGAGGAGACATATGTATACCTAGGGCTGATCCATGCTGATGTTTGGCAGAAGTGAGCAGAATACTGTGAAGTAATTATCATCCGATTAAAAATAAGTACATTTTAAAAATAAAAAATAAATGTCTACTGAATGTTAGTTACCATAGTGGATGATACAGATCAATGGGGAAAAAGTAGGTGGGAGTCGGGGAGGCCATTAGACATGGAAGCCCTCAAAGTGAAAGGACTCTTCAGGCCAAAGGAACTATCGGTATGAATCATTCAAAAGAGAAAAATAAATAGGGCTCAAGTGCACTATTTGATGGACACATGTACTGCAAATATTGGTTTTTTGGTTATGCCTAGGAGCGGTTCTGCTCTTGCACCTGGAAAAGAGGACGGCAAAGTGGAACGTCTCCTCCCTTAGAGTGAAGAACGCGCTCATCTTGTTCCCCAGGCTGGAGCTACACTAGGCTTTGCCAGAACAGTGACCTTTTTGTGTAATATGATTTAGCTTGCTTCATTTACCCCATTCTTAGAAGGACAGTAAGCCCCGTAGTTTACTATGTAGGTATTAATACAGGGAGACACCTTTCAACATCAAAAATGTAGATGAACCTCATTAACTTGGAGAATATAAAATAAGAGAGCTAAAATGATTTCTTAAAATCTCAGTGTTTATGGAGTTTGATGACTCCAAGTATCTCACAGTAAAGGTGAGGTGGTGGTGGTGGTTAAGCTGCTGAGTCGTGTCCGACTCTTTGCGACCCCATGGACTGTAGCTTCCCAGGCTCCTCTGCCCATGGGATTTTCCAGGCAAGAATAGTGTAGTGGGTTGTCATTTGCTTCTCCAGGGGCTCTTCCCAACCAGGGATCAAACCCATGTCTCCTGCTTTGCAGGTGGATTCTTAACAACTGAGCCACCTGGAAGCCCCATGGTAAAGGTAGTTTTTGCATCAGTTCCTTTGGTCTGGAGCTACCTACATCACCGGAAAACCATACTTACCAGTTTAGGCAATAATAGTTACCTAAGAGATTTTTACTGTGGCCATCTGATGCAAAGAGAACTGACTTGTTAGAAAAGACCCTGATGCTGGGAAAGATTGAAGGCAGGGGGACATGGGGACGACAGAGGATGAGATGGTTGGATGGCATCACCGACCTGATGGACATGAGTTTGAGTAAACTCTGGGAGCTGGTGATGGACAGGGAGGCCTAGGGTGCTGCAGTCCATGCGGTCACCAAGTCAGACATAACTGAGTGACTGAACTGAAGGGATTTTCATTGCTTTTGTTTTTACTGTTGCTTGCTTTTATCAAAGGAGGGACAAAATCTGGGGAATTTTTTGGGAAGACTGCTACATCGATGTGGAGAAACTGAAGGCAGTAGAACCTAGGTCATGAGGTAGCTGGGTATTTGAGTCAAGTAAGTGAAGGTAAATTTGATAAGGTAGGAGCAAACATAATACATATTACAGAGAGAAAATCAACAGAACTATGCTTTCTTTGTACTGTTTCACTTTCTAAAGCACTAAGGAAAGCCGTGTCCTATGTATTGAAGTCTTATTAATATAGACTGGTTGAATAAAGGAATACACACCCATGAAAGGTAAAATTCTTTCATACATGAATGAATGAGTTAAAATTGATAGGATCTGGGGAGTGGGCAGCAACGCGGCAATGATTACATTACAGCTCTATGCCTTAGTGGCCGTTGGTATTAGGGTGACGTTAGGTCAGGATTGGCACATTAATTATTGAGACCTGTTCTCATCAGTTTTACAGCTGCCGTTCATCCAGGGTGAGATATGCACTTCGGGGAGCACAGGGCCACACTGCACAAAGGGCAGACCGTGTAGATGGGACACCGGTGGACGCACACAGTAAAGGCCGGCAACATGCAGACTCAGTTGTGAGATGTTGTGGGAAGGGTGCAGACACAAGAGGGGATGAAAGGGGCTGAAAGGAAGAGAGGAGAGAGGAGAGGAGGGAGGAGAAGGGAGGGGCAAAGCCTGGAGAGCAGCGCCCGCAGTGGCTGGGGTTGCGTGACACAGGCTTTGTCAGAGAGGCCCTCTCCTATCCTACTGGCTACGCTCAAAAACGTCCTCTACGTGAGACTGCTACAGCGGTGTTACTTGCCTTCCTCCTTTGGATAAATACAAGAGAAGTAATTTGAGTTAATCAGAAGACGACTGCATTTTAAAGGCAAATATGAGGGAAAACACTAATGAAATCCCAATCGAAGCACAGAATGATCTCCTTACAGTAACATTTACCAAAAATGCCCTTTCTGTCATTGAACTGTATCGGTATGTGTGTAGGCTGAGTCGCTTCAGTCGTGTCCGACTCTGCGACCCCACGGATGGTAGCCCTCCAGGCTCCTCTGCCCATGGGATTCTCCAGGCAGGAACACTGGAGTGGGTTGGCATTGCTTACTCCAGGGGATCGTCCCGACCCAGGTTTCGAACCTGAGTCTCTTGTGCCTCCTGCATTGGCAGGCAGATTCTTTACCACTGCACTACCTGGGATGACAAGGTTCATGATAGTAGTGGGACTCCACGATTTAAACATAGCTTGAACCCTGGCTTTCCCATCCGATCAAATCTCCTCATAGTTCTGAACTCTGCTTGGTTACTACTGTTGTTATTCTACCTCATTTGCTTCTGTATAAAATGTTTGTTTATTCATTAGAACCAGAGAATTATCTTCGTTGATTCAAATGTCTATAGAGTGCCTAGTCCAGAGACATGCATAATATAAGCAAAATAAATTCTTTAAAAGTAGTGATTGGGAAGAGATATTTCATTCTATGCCCAAACAATTAAATACAAATCTTAGAACATTAAAGGAAACAATTTGAGAGATTGTTAAAGAACACTTTCCTTTCCAACTCTACCAACATATGTTTGTAGTTGAAGTCTGAGAAAGGGAAAAGGATTTGTTAAGATCACCAACCTAGTTCACGGCAAAATCGACTTGAGTTGTTTCCCTGTGTGCTGTGTGTGTGTGTGTGAATGCTGAATGCCGGGGAGCTGGTGTTTTCAGGTTGGTAAATACATAAAGCAGAGGCTGGAGGAATGGAGCAGCTATAAGTTATGCAGCACAACTTTCAAATTAAAAAAATCCAAACATTCAATTCTCTCAATGCTTCAAGTCTTTTGATTTTAAGCTCACTACTATTTCAACTGAATTCAATTCCTAAGTGAGTAACAGAGTAATCGAAATCATATTCAGTTCTGTGAGATTTATAGTCCTGTTCTGCTTTTAGGATTCTAAACTGTGCAGATAAAAAGAATGGAATATCCAAATTTTCTTGAAACAAACAAAAAGGATAAAGGCCACACCTTCTCCTCTTGTTCCTCATTGCACGTGCTTCTTTGTGTCTCCCTTCTGTAGGAGAATACGTCCTTTCTAAGACGCATCTTGAATTTAAACACAGAAGGGGGTTTAGAGGAAGAGACAAGCAACAGGGCGGAACAAGCCATTTCGGTTCAGAACCCATTTTAGGTGAACGACCTTGCTAATGAGAAGAACGAGGAAGGCCAGCAATGACTTACACTCCAAATTTCACTTTCTGTACAAAGCCTTCTTCAAGATTTTCCATAACCTATATTAAAACATTCTAATGACTCACACTGCGATGGAAGGAGGCCATTATAGTGAACATCCGTTGTGTGGGGGATTTGCATTAATAGCGAAAAAGGTCTTGGTCTCTTGCTCCTTAGCAACTGCAAGTGATTTCTCGTAATTTTTTTCCTGCTTTAAGAGGACCTTGTTCTTTCCCTTTCTAATTTAGGGTCCCAAGGGGAGGATGGTCTGAGAAAAGGGTCATTAACAAATGCCAGTGTTATGAGTGTATTTATTGTCAGCTATTCAGAAAGCGACCATTAAGCTGTTCCCTTTCACTCTCCAGGATGTTCTGAATGAGTGGTGTTAAGTCTATGGGGTTACCTTCTCCTGACAAAACTTAGGGGCTTCCCTGGTGGCTCTAGGGGTCAATGCATGAGACACAGGAGACTCGGGTTTGATCCCTGGGTTGGGAAGCTTCCTAGGAAAGGAAATGGCAACCACCTGGGAAATCCCATGGACAGAGAAGTCTGGCAGGCCTCCGTCCACAGGGCTGCAAAGAGTCGAACACGACTTGGTGACTAAAACAAAACAACCAAAAAACTTAGACAGCAATGGTAATGTCCAGAAGTTGTGTAGTGTCTGCAGCGGCATACTGCCCCGAGTGTGGCACAGACATTACCGCACTGACGCCTTATTTCAGTCCGTGAGGTCACTGCTGATGTCATCCCCATTTTACATATGAGGGAACTGAGGTGGAGGCAGGTTAAATAACTTGCAACGGTTAACTGCTACTAAATTGTAGAAACAAGTGAAAAATGAGGCAGCTTGAGTGTTCTTGACCTATAAGCTAGAACTTTCTAGATAGTAAGTTTCTAAGCTAGTACGTTTCTCTTACCGCACTAGCGTTTATGTTCCTTTGTCAACTTGGCATTCCCTTCCAGGTAACTACTAAACAGAGATCAGCCCAGGATTTAATGGAGCTTGTGAACGCTCAAGTCTGGAATACAAAAACGTAAATGTCCTCTAGGAATTAGGTCTTCCGAGGCCCCAGTTTACAACTGAAGATCGTGAGAACGGTTACGAAACTGACACAGCAGGTAAAAAGAGCGGAACCACAGGTCATCCTCAGGTCTCCTCCATGCTTTGTCCTTTCCCTTTGATCCTGCATAATCTCAGAGTACTTTAAGACAGGGCTCCCTGTCGCATGTTTGGAAAACTTTTTTGTACTGATATAAAGAATTTCCATAAATGTTAGCTATTATATACCAGGTGACATGGTAAATGTATATAGTCTTCATATACCGGCTTTTCCCCTTCACAGCCACGTTGTGACAAAGGGGCTTGTGTGACTCCATGAAGGTACGAGCCATACCATTTAGGGGTGCCCGAGATGAATGGGTCATAGTGAAGAGTTCTGACAAAACGTGGTCCCCTGGAGGAGGAAATGGCAGTCCACTCCAGTATTCTTGCCTGGAGAACCCAGCGGACGGTATGAAAAGGCAGAAAGATTTGATACAGGAAGATGAGCCCTTCAGCTCGGAAGGTGTCCATAGTCTTTATATCTAGTCTGTAACTGATAATTATTATGCCCTTTATAGGTGAGAAATCTTGTAGCCTCCAGAACTGTGAGAGAATAAACTTCGGTTGTTTTAAGCCACCTGGTTTCTGATAAGTTGTTACAGCGATCGTAGGAAAATAATACAGTTTGCGTGATGCTTTCACAGAGATCTGGGGCGAGTATCAAGTGAACGGTGTTACTTCCTTACGGCTGCTGAAGGCCACAAGTCTGAAATCTAAGTGTCACCAGGGCAGGCTTCCTCTGAAGGCTCTAGAGAAGAATTCTTCCCAGTCCCTTCCAGCCTCTGGTGGCTCCGGAGCTCCCTGGCCTGTGGTAGCATCACTCTCATTACTTCCTCTGTCTTCATGCCACATTCAAGGTGTCCCGTAGTCATGAAATGGAGGCCGTCTGCAGAATACCTCGTACAAGGAGGATAGACGACGTAGCCTCAGAGGTATTTTTAACTGCAAAATGTTATATTTTATTCTAAGCTTTACATTCTTCAAATATAGGCTGATGCAAATTTAGGTTCACATAGCCTGCTGTGGTAACTGATAATGGCAGGAGAGAATCTTACTAATTATGTTCTGCATGAAAAAGTCATTCACAAATCCAATTCATTGTTGTTTTTAGTAGCTAAGTCTTGTCCATCTCTTTTGCTACCCGATGGACTATAATCCACTAGGCTCTTCTGTCCATGAAATTCTTCAGGCAAGAATACTGTGGCAGGTTGCCCTTTCTTTCTCCACACGGATCTTCCCTACCCAGGGATCAAACCCATGTCTCCTGCATTGGCAACAGGATTCTTTATTACTGAATCACCAGGAAAGCCCTGTATCCAGTTTACATAAGCTAAAAATTAGACTTATTATGATAGGCAAATATTCACAAGCATAATTCAATAACAGGCTCAATCTCCTTTTATAAGAAAGCGCCTTTCTAAGACAATTTTCCTAGCAGTGGAGTAAAACCACGTCTTAGACACAAACACACCCGGTCATCGTGACTCGGGCCCTTAATAGTTCAGATGCCAGTGCTTCTTTATTTGACATAATAATAATAAAAAACCTTGAGATGCTTCAACAGGCTTGCACAAGAAAAACTTATTAACAAATCTCAGCCTACTGTAATGTATCTTTCACGGTCAGGCAGCTCTGTGAAGTGAATTGAAGCCGACTCTTGTCAGTTTGGACGTATTTTCATAATTCTTATTTTGTCCCGTTGTTCCTTGTTAATCTCCACAGTTCTAAAATTTGACGGTAGTTACTTGAATAATCGTACTGATTATTATCACAAGGAATATTGCTTACAGTTTAGTGTAATTGCTTAGCTCTGTAATTTTAGATGAAGCCAATGGGATTTTAAATGACCAGGAAGAATGGATTATAGAATTTAGAATGTCTCCCAAATTTCCTTCTGTTCTTCTCTAGTCTGCAAGAACTTAACTAATTTTCATACTTGAGTTTGGTCTCCATTGGTAAATAGTCATGTATGTCTAAGAATGTTTAATAGCATTTGCTCTCCTGACATACTTCAGCATTTTACTCAATCTTATTTTTTCCTATAGGCTCAAATTCATATTTTAAAAAGTGCTGATGTCAACTATGCCACCACAACAGGGTAACCATGAATTTTAAATGCACATTATAACTGGGTGTGACAAATTCAGAGGGGAAGCTAAAACTTATTTGAGTGAATAGTATCATTAATAATAATTCATATTTTTACATAAGTTCATTTGAATAACAAAAGATTCAGTGCAGTTGCTGTAAAATGAACTGCCAGTCTCCCCAGATCCATAGATTAAAGCCCTAATCCCCAGTGTGACTATATTTGGAGATAGGGCCTTGAAAGAGGCAGTGACTCAGTGTTTTTGCCTGCAGTGCCCAAGACAGGAGTTTGATCTGTGGGTGGGGAAGATCCCCTGGAGGTGCATGACAACCCACTCCTGTTTTCTTGCCTGGAAAACCTCATGGATAGAGGAGCCTGGCAGGCTATAGTTCATGGGGTCGCCCAAGAGTTGGACACAATTTAGCTACTAAACAACAATAAAGATTAAATGCTTTCATTTGCAGGCATGCAGGCTAAGTTGCTTCAGTTGTGTCCAACTCTTTGGAATCATATGGACAGAGAAGCCTGCCAGGCAAGAATACTGGAGTGGTTTGCCATGCTCTCTTCAAGTGCTTTCATATAGCTGGACCCCAATCCAATCTGAACAAGATCTTTGTAAGAAGAGGAAGAGACGCCAGGGATGTGTGCGCACAGAGAAAAGGCCAGATGGGGACCCAGGAAGAAGGTGGCATCTATAAGCCAACGAGACACGCCTCAGAAGAAATCAAACGTGCCGCCACCTTGATCTTGGACTTCCCGTTTCTGGAACTATGAGGAGGTATAAGGGTTTCCTCTGGTGATCGAAGCCCCCTGGCAGTGCGTGCAGCAGGTCAGAAGCGTCAGAGATCAAGCTCCAGTGCCAGGCACCTTCATCGGCTTCCTCCCCTCCCTGCTCCGGTGGTGCTGTTCCCCGGGACTGCCTCCCAAGGAAGCCACTTGTGCTGAACCCTTGTCTAGATGTCGTCTTTCAGGGAGACCCAAACCAAGAGACTCTTGTAGGGTCTTCCGTGATGATTGGCTGAAGTTCTAGATGGAAAGTATCGACATTACCTAATGCTTCATGACAGCCACTCAATAAATGTTGATTATTATAATGACATGGACTCTCAACCCTCCTGAACTAACTTGTATTCCTTCTGTCCCTCCAGCCTAAATTTTAAATCCACGGCTCTCTCAGTGTCTCTTTCCCCTGCTCACATCTTAATAATAGCCCTTATGGATTTACCACTGAAGCTGGGAGAAGAGCACCAAAGATAAGCCATGGGGCAGAGATTTATCAGAGGGCTCCCAGCCTTTCTGACACAGAGGCCAGAACAAACGTGCTGCACTAGCCCATGCCGAGCCTCTCCATGGCCCGTGACTTGGCTCCAGCTTATAAGCTTCACAGGTTCCTTCTTCACTGACTCCAGTTTACTGTTTTGTGGAGTCAGAAATGCAATGTGGTTGGACAGGGGGCTTCTGAGAGCAGTATCATTCTGCCTCAGAAACCTCTAAATTGCAAAAAATACATTGAGATTATCCAAAAACAATTATGCATTGTTTGGATAATAATACAACGCATTATCCAAAACTCAATTGCATTGTACAAAGAACACAGAGCTAGGAGTCCAGGCCTGGGTTTTAGCCCTGGATGCTGTTACTAACTGTGTGTACCTTGAGTAAGTCATTCAGTTTCTTCTGCGTTTCATATCAGATGACTCATGTGAACATCAATGGGTACATTTAGGTTGTCTCAAAATTTTCTCAAAACTCTGGAAGCCTGTGCTCAGTCACTCAGTCATGTCTGACTCTTTGCAACCCCATGGACTGCAGCACGCCAGGCTTCCCTGTCCTTCACCATCTCCCAGAGTTTGCTCAAATTCACATCTGTTGAGTCGGTGATGTCACCCAACCATCTCACCCTCTGCTGCCCTCTTCTTCTGCCTTCGATCTTTCTCAGCATCAAGGTCTAAAAGCTTTTGATGCCTTTTAAGTCAATGCATGAATCTTCATGATATGCTCATCTGCAAGGAGGAAAAGCTGGCCCAGAGCTAGAGTGTGAGACAACTATGAAAAAACTGAAGTGCAAACTTGCAAGTTTAAAGTTTGGTCTTTAAAGAACTCACACACCAGGAAGAGCGTGAGATCTGACTTAAGCAAAATATTCTAAATTATGACATGTATCCTTTGAAATGGTGATTTTTAACAGTCTGGTAGTGCAGTTCAGGGGTCTGGCCTGAGTCATGTGCTTGAACAGCAGAAGTCACTCACAAAGAGCCATAAAAGCTGAGGATGAAAGGTGCTATATGCAGTGGTACAAAATATGATGTGTTGAATGGATTATTGGACCCAAAATCAATAAGCTGCTCCTTTATGGGCTGGTACATGGAAATGCAAAAAATGGAACTGACTTGAAATCAAAATGAAACAGACTCATCTATTTCTGTTGGCCTAGATAATTAAAGAATGGGATTGACCTCAGAGCATGTATGATGGGAAGTAAATGGGCTTTTAAAGATTTTTCTTCAGCACTGGAAAACACAACACGGGTCTCTCTTATGCCCTCCAACCAGCTGGTACAAAATTACCAGGTGCTTTTTCTAACACCGACCTTGAAAACTTGGAGTTTCCTCAGCCATCTCCAGGACCTTCAGGGAAGGCATGAACACACACAAGACAAAAGGAAAGGGGGAGCACCTCAGGAAGCGGAGTGTACACACACCCTCCCCCAAGCAAACAGCGACAAAGTGACAAAGCCCAGCACATTTCATGCCACACCTGGAGTTTTTTGTCCTCTGCTGCAGTACTATCTGCTTTTTCTTTTTTTCCCCAGCCTTCCCATTAAATCTATTTAGTCACCAAAACTTGTTGCGTCTCATTTCTTATGTTTCTCTCTTGAGTCATTTCTTTCTATTTTATAGTGAGAAGTGAAAAAGAAAGTGAAGTTGCTCAGTTGTGTCTGACTCTTAGCGACCCCAAGGGCTGTAGTCCACCAGGCTCCTCTGTCCATGGGACTTTCCAGGCAGGATTACTGGGGTGGGGTGCCATTTTCTCTGGTACCCCTCAAACTTCCATAACATTCTCAGAATTGGAATTTTGCCTTTACAATTTTTTTTGATCAATGCAGGAATATGTCATCAAATTAATATTTAAATCACTCTAAACTCATAATGTGTGCTCATAATGTATGCTCAGTCGCTTTAGTCATGTCTGACTCTTTGTGAGCCTATGGACTGTAGCCCACCAGCCTCCTCTGTCCATGAATTCTCCAGGCAAGGATACTGGAGTGGGTAGACATTCCCTTCTCCAAGGGATCTTCAGAGCCAGGGATTGAACCCTCTTCTCCTGCATCTCCTGCATTGCAGGCTGATCCGTACCTGCCGAGCCACTGGGGAAGCCTCTTCACTCAGAGATCTCTGCTCAAAGCCATGCTTCCCATCACCAACAGGTTCAAGTCCAAACTTGCTGCCAGAGTCTTAGTGTCAAGTTTTGCTCAGAAATAAACTACCTTTCTAGCTTTATGTCTCATCTCTGTCTCCCAGCCACGTCAGTTAAGTTAGCCTTTCTTCCAGGAGTATTGAGCTTCCCATTGTTGTGGTTGGACTTGCATCATTTAATTCTGCTTACAATGCTCTTTTAGTCTCTGAACTTCATTTACGTAGCTCTCCTCGCCTCTAAATGCTCAACTCATAACAACTCAGTATTCTTCCGTAAGTCTTCCTAACAAACTGGTCACCTCAGAGATCTATGTTATCAACATACATATATTTATCAGAAATTTAAAGTGGACTGTTTTGTAAATTGCCTTATGAATACTTATAAGATTAATATATTCTACTTTTCAAGTAAATACATATAAAATACAAAGTCAAACAGTCTTTATTATAATAAATAAACCTATTATCTTATTTTGGATGATGAAAATTTTGTCACATTTTATTGTGCTGATTGCACAACTCTAAATTTAGTGAAAATATGCATTAAACACAGGTGAATTTTCTAGTATCTAAAATATACTTCAATAATACTTCTGAAATTGTGCTATCATGCCTATCTATGATAGTTCCTTAAATATATATGCTTGAAATATAGAGTGTCACCAGCCAACACTGATCATTCCTCTGACTTTCAGCATATCGCCCTGCCCTCTAGGAAGGTTTGTCTGAATTTTTGTTGTTGTTTAGCCGTTAAGTCATGTCCAACAATTTGCTACCCCATGGACTGTTGCCCACCAGGCTCCTTTGTCCAGGGGATATCCCAGGCAAGAATACTGGAGTGGGTTGCCATTTCCTTCTGATCTTCCTGACCCAGGGATCGAACCCCCATCTCCTCCTTTGGGCAGGCAGATTCTTTTCTGCTGAGCCACCATGGAAGCCCCTTTGTCTGAATTACACAGTGAATATTGTACACACTGGCATAATTTTCTTTTCCTTCACACTAGATCAGGCTTTTAAAAATAAGTGTACAATTTATGTAGGCTCCTCAAATACCCACCTATCATATTTTCTGCTGTGGCCATATTGAAAGGAATTGTGAGGAAAATTGGACCAAACTCATTTATATGTTTATACACACACACACACACACACACACACACACACACACACACACACACACACA
>ML661903.1:2208861-2293367 GCA_007570785.1 Antilocapra americana | reverse complement strand
ACACACACACACACACACACACACACACACACACACACACACACACAGTTTAACACTAAGGTTTGATTTGCTTTACTTGATTTTCATTTAAATCTGCTGTGAAGGGATCACAGCAATTTCAGACAGAGTAAAGACAAATCTACACTGAAGTCCTCCTCTGACAAACAGCTGTGTGACAGAGTCATCTCATTCAGAATGCCACCCAATTAATGCTGAATATTTGCCTCGGTCAATACATCGTTGCGTAACTCCTTTCTAGTGGAACTTCCTCTACTCCAAGGTCGACATGTTAGGCGTTCTCATCGCTTTGCCTCCGCTGGATGCTTCTGGTAGGAGGCTGTTCAGAACCCTCTCCTCCTTCCTACTCCCAAAGTGCAGCGTCACTAATAGTGTCTCCTGCAACTTAGACTGGATCAGTGTTTTCATTCTAAGATTTCACATTACATCTGTATATGGTCAATACTGTAATTTACTGAAAGTACACCTTTTCATTTAACTGGATAAAATGAATAAGCCAGTGCACACAGTCAGTTTTCATCAATGCCCTGCAAGATCGGAACCCAGCTCTTCTAGTCCAGTAGCTTTCCTGGTCTCAACTTCTTTTTACCTTTTGGTGCTTATAATTTGTATTTTAAAAATGTATCTCTTCCTTAATTTAATTCCTCCCCCCAATAAGATTTTAAGTTTCAGTGATTGAATAATGGGAGTTCAATGGAAAATACTAACAAGCTCAAAAATTGGGTTTTCTTTTCTAATAATCCAGATTTGAAACATCACCTTCATGATTTTTCACTTTCTTTTCCTTGACTATACAATCTGATCAGCTACTTTTGCTTGTATATTTTATTCCAGAGACAACATGTGTGGGAGAGGGGTGGAAGGAATAAGCAAAGGAGAAGGAAGTCCTAAAGTCAATGAGGACCTTCTATTCTGCTTGATTTTCACTTGATGAGAGGTTTGCCTCTCATCATCTGGCATTTGGATTAGATCTTCACACCAGGAAGTAACAGGAAAATTATTATTCTTCTTGAAAGGTGGTGTGAAGATCTAATCAAAGGCAGATCTATTGTGGCTTACTGTTAGTGTTCCTAAAATTATACTGGCAGACCAGGGGCTGACTTGTGCCCCCAGAGAACTTGATTACAGGTGTCTGATCATACTTCAGGTAAGAAAAGGCATTTAGTCTGTTAAGTTCGTAAGCACTGCTGAAGTGCTACAGAGATTTCCATAGAATAAAGTATGTATATAGAAAAATAATACATGGAACTTAATAACAGCATCCATCACCCAAGAACAGTATTGTGTCATCTCTGTATAAGGGACTTTCGATATATACATAGCATTTTCCAAATCACAAGATGTACTGATGAAACCCAGCAAAGGGGCCTTTTCAAACTGTTAAGATATATTGAAATTTTTCTGTCAAATTAGAAAGCATATAAGGAAAAACAGATGGTTCCATTCCTATTACAAGGAACAGATATTTTGCACTGCTGTATTATTTAAATACGTGACATTGTTTTAAAAGAAAAAACATCCTACAAATTGCAACGGCATTCACATCTAAAATCATTGAAAATTGCAGAGTTTGATTATCTAAAGAAATCAAGTCCAAAGGATAAAATGAATATACTTGCATTTAATTGGAATATTGTGAAGGTTAATGAAATCAAACAACCTTGAAAGAATGTAGGTGATGGTTAATATACCACATTGAATTTTTGGATTAATATTAAAAGAAAACGACCTGATTCATTTCTGTTTATTCCAATATTCAAACCAAGTGGAACTCCTGGGAATTATTAGAGAGACAAATTAAAACAACAGATGGACTTGCAGTTGCCTGCATAAGAATGTCTTTTCACAGAGTCTCCTGACAATTTCAGAGATTCTAAGGTGTTCTATTTAATTTCAAATAAAGAATACTACATTTTTTTCTCTTCCCAGGCTGTCAATCTCTGAGAGCCCTAAAGAAAATGATTTGAAAACATCATGAAAGTATTTTCTGGAATTTTTATAAGACACATCTTGTAAGACAGGCATAAGACCCACTATTTTTTAATGATAGAAGAAAAAAGTGCAAGCAATTTCTATCTCCCAAAGTATGAATCTCCATTTTGAGTATTAAATGGGAGCAATCCCTTTTATAGAATACAATTTTGACATGGATTTTAAAGGCAAAATACCCAATTTACTGCCATATCTTTATTTCATGTAATTAAAAGATTTTATTCTTATTTTATGGGTCACTGAATTAAATCAGCAGTCAAATAGTGGCTGTGGTAGGACTTGACTTTAAATGTTTTGCCATTTGACACTCAGTTCTGTGTTACTATTGAAGATGTTTTGGATATTAAGGGAATTATTCTTATTTTTTGATAGATGATTCATGTAGACATCAAAAATATATAACGGGGCTTCTACTGGTGGAAAAATGTCTAATTTCAAAGGGTTTAATTGTATAATTGTGTTAAAGTCAGTGTAAAGAAAACCATGGGTTTATAAAAATAATTCTCAAAATGAGTCCTTGGAATTTCTGCTTCCTTTAATTTCAGGATGGCATTTTTTCTGACTGAATCTCTTTCTGAGAACAACCAGAAAGGCTGGATTGTTTTGTTTTAACCTGCCTGAAAGCATCAGCGAGGTAAAAGGGGCTTAGGGGATCACAATTCCAGAAGGGCTGAAAGCACCCAAAGAAATGGGCCCAGCATTCATCAGCACTTCCCTCTCTGAGGAACTCGTTGGTTCTCAAGAGGTGGTGGAAGTTGAGGAGCTGAGCAGAGCGCACCTGATGCTC
Source organism: Antilocapra americana (assembly GCA_007570785.1). Taxonomy (NCBI): domain Eukaryota; kingdom Metazoa; phylum Chordata; class Mammalia; order Artiodactyla; family Antilocapridae; genus Antilocapra; species Antilocapra americana. The sequence continues at coordinate 2,290,570 of ML661903.1, read as the reverse complement.
TGCAGCTGGGAGCAAGCGAGAAGTTTGAAAATATGGCCCACAAGGAAGAAGGGGCTCTTATAACCACCCCGGACTCCCGGGAGTCACTGAGGGGGGCTGCGTCCTAACAGGAAGGGCACCTTCAGTCACGTCCGGCTCCGCGACCCCACGACTGTAGCCCACCAGGCTCCTCTGCCCATGGGGTTTCCCCGGCAGGAAACCCGGAGTGCGTGGCCCTTTGCTCCTCCAGGGGAGCTGCCCATGTCTCTGGCGTCTCCTGCATTAGCAGGCGGATTCCTTACCACTGCGCCATCAAATAAATCGGCTGTCAAGAGACCGCGATCCACCTTGAACTCAGATAAATTCTTGACTGGATTAAGGGCATATTCCTTAGCTCAAATGCTTGCCGAAAGCAAAACTAAGTGCCCTCTAGACAAATATATTACTATCTCTAAATATTTTCATAATTTATATGGAACACTCAGTAAAAATTTCCATTGCATTCCATGAGACAAAATAACAGAATGAACACAAAAAAGAAAAGGAAAAATTCTGAAGAGCAGAAACAGATGCAAAATATAGTCAAGGTATCCAATGTAAAATTTTAAGTAACTATCATTGATATCATAAAATACAATAGCCCCCCTTTCTCCGTGGTTTTGATTTCTACGGTTTCAGTTACCTATGTTCAACCATGGTCTGAAAATATGAAATGAAAAGTTACAGAAATAAACAATTCATAAATTTTAAATTTCAAGCCTTTCTAAGTAGCAGGATCAAATCTGAAAACATTCTGCTCTGTCCTGCCCAGTACTTGAATCGTTGCTTTGTCTAGTCACCCATTATTCATTTAGGAGTCATCTCAGCTATCAGAGAGTCTCAGTACCGCAGTCCTGTTCAAGTAACCTTTATTTTGCTTAGTCATGGCCCCAAAGTTCCGGGGTCATGATGCTGGCTATTTAGATATGCCGAAGATAGCCTGTAAAGTGCTTCCTTGAGGTGAAAAGCTGAGAGTTCTTGACTTAACAAGGAAAGAGAAACAAATAACCATATGCTGAGGCTGCTAAGATCAAAGGCAAGAAAGAATTTTCTATCCATGAAATTGTGAGGAAGGAAAAATTAATGTGTGGTAGTTTTGCTCTTGCACCTTGGATTGCAAAAGTTACGGCCACAGTGTGTGATAACTGCTTAGTTAAGATGGAAAAGGCAGTGAATTCATACAGTATGATATTTTGTGAGAGAGAAAAAGAGATCACAGTTACATAGCTTTTACCGCAGTATATTGTCACGATTGCTTCATTGTGTTAATACTGTTGTTGATCTCCGACTGTGCCTAATTTATACATCTAACTTTATCATAGGTATATAGGTACAGGAAAATATAGTGTATGTAGGATTCTGCACCAGCCAAGGTTTCAGGTGTCCATTAGGGGTCTTGGAATGTACCCCCCTGAGGGTAAGGGGGGACTACTGTTTAGATAATTTAATAAAATGTTTTATCAGAGAACTGGAAACAATAAAAAAGAATCAAATGAAATTCTACAACTAACAACTGTAATAACCTAAAGGAAAAAATCAATAGATGGGTTTGACAGCAGATTAGATGAACCAGAAGAGAGTATTAGTGAACTGAAAGATAACTCAGTAGAAGGTATGAATAAAAAACACAGAGAAAAAAACTGATGGGATATAAAGAATACAGTAAAAAGGTAAAAAAATAAAAATAAATAAGTTGTTGTAATTAGAGTCAGGGAGGAAGAAGGAAAGAGAATGGAGCAGAGGCCATTTTAGAAGAGATCATTATTGGGAAATTTCTGACTCCAATAAAAGCAAGAAATTACAGAGTTAAGAAGTTCTATATATGTAATCATATAAAAATCAGGAATAATATATTCTTTTAGAAATACAGATGATGACTTCTTTAGCAGAACAGAAATTGGAGGAGAGCACGAAGAAGTCCCATAGTTGGGCAGTAGTCCTTTTCATGGTCAGGGTACTGACCTAGGTGCGAGATGCATTCAGTTCGTGAAAATTCACGATGCTGCACATTGACAGTATATGCATTTTTATCTTATGTATTTTACTCTTCAAATTGTAGTTTTAAAATGTATATTAACAAAGTTACTAACAATAATACGGCCATACAAATCCCCAAGCAGGGTTAATACCATGGAAACGACCCCTAGGCACCACACAGGAAAAATTCTGAAAACAAAATCTAACCATATGCTGTTTACAAGACATACATCTTTGATCAGAGGACAAAGAAAAGATGATTGTAGAAGGATTAAAACAGGCAATTTGGGCCAACTCTCATCAAAAGCAAGCTTGTGTAACTATACTGATATCATACAAAATAGACATCAAGGCATAAAGCACTACTAGGTACAAAGAGAGACACTTCTTAATGATATGTCAATTCACTAACAAGATAAAACAATTCTAAATTTATATTCAATCCACAAGGTAGTGTCAACTTATGGGAAGAGATATTTTAACAATCTCTTTTTATAGCGGACAAAATAAGCAGACCAAAAAGAAATATGTTAGACTATAGAAAATCTGAACAATTATACATACATTCCAAATGTTAATTTTGACATATGTGAAATATGATAGAGTACATATGATTTTCAAGTGCTCATTAAATACTTCATGAAACTAACCTGGTAGGATTTTATGTGATCATTTTACAAATCAGGAAGTTGAACTATCTCTGACAGCAATAGAAATGAAACAATGGGATTGAGATTATGATAGTGATAGAACTTTCATCAGAACACAAATGTGGATTCCAGTCTTTGGGGCTGCAGTTGCCTCAACTTAAATGATCAAGACCTTCTGCATATTCTGGGCTTCTAGGTGGTAAAGAATCCACCTGCTGAGCAAGAGACATGGGCTTGATTCCTGGGTTGGGAAAATCCCCTGGAGGAGGAAGTGGCAACTCACTCTAATAGTCTCGCCTGGGAAATCTCACGGACGAGGGCTGGTGAGCTACAATCCCCTGGGTTCCAAAGAGTTAGATGTGGCTTAGGGACTAAACAGTGAAGCATAGTCTAATAAATGCTTTGCAACTGATCTTCTGGCTGCCTAGGCAAGAAGCAGCTGCTATGGAGATTTTGCTCTAGAAAGAAAGAAAAACCTCTAGAGAATGCCATTTTCTATTCTAACTAGGGGTAGAATGGTGTCAGGTGGGCCAAATTCAGCATCATAAATCCACTGAGAGTGGCTTTCAATTGATATCTGACAACATAATTCGGGTGTAATGATTCCAAAATAGCTTGTGTGTGTGTGCAAAGTCACTTCAGTCATGTCTGACTCTTTGCTGCCCTATGGACTGTGGCACACAAGTTTCTCCTGTCTGTGAGATTCTCCAGGAAAGAATACTGGAGTGGGTGGCCATTCCCTTCCTCAGGGAATCTTCCCGACCCAGGGATCAAACCCACATCTCTGGCATTACCTGTGTTGGCAGGCAGATTCTTTACCACTGTGCCACCTGGGAAGCCTCCTTAGATAATTTATACATGTTACATTTGTTTTTCAGAAGAAAGTTTCAAGGTGAGTGTTATTGTCCCTTTTTAACTGACCCGGAATTCTGAGGGCTTTAAGTAATTTGCCCAACATCAACGTATCGTGCCTTTCTATCTACAGTGTTTACCCCGGTCTCATTCTGCACTGCAATCTGCTACAGAAAGGTAATTATTCCCCGGGACATGACTGTCAAAAAGAGAAGAGTGTGGAATACAGTGGCACAACAGCAGATAACACAGAACCAGGGTAGAGAAGTCAAAGGAAACCAGAGCAAACATGGGTCTGAGAGGAGTCAAATACTAGTTAGAGAAACAAAACCTTCATTATTCATAGTTTAGACTGAGTGTGTGTGTGTGTGATAGGGCAAGTGATGTATATCTGTCTGTGAGAAACATCATGCATTTTAAAAATTAACCCTTTAGTAAACTGTATTTTGTTTATTTCATAGTTTGATTTCAGTCATTTTCAGTTATTCCTTTTTTGAATAATCCCCCTTGGTGGGTGATTCCCACATGTTAGCATTTATCTGAGTCATTTGTGGGCTTGTTAAGCATGAATTTCTAGGTTTTACCCCTAGAGTTTCTAGTCTAGTATGTCTGGGTGATATTCAAATTTTGTATTTACAGCAAGTTTCCAGGTGATGTTGATGAAGCTGGCCCAGGGACCACGTTTTGGGAACCAGTGCTTGGGATATTGCTGAAAGATAAATTGCCATTTTCAAGTAGGGATAAACTAGAAAACAAGTGGTTAATAAAGATAAGATCTAATATTTACTGGGCAATTTTTCTTTTGAGACACTTTACAAATACTTGATATTGATAACTTCATTTAATCTCCTTAACAATTCTTTAACATAGATGTTGTTGGTCTTCCATTTTGTAGAAGAGGAAATGAAGGTTGAAAACAGTTAGGAAACTTGCCCCAAATCACACTGCTAGACCCACTGGAACCCAATTAATTTCATAAGAAATCCCAAACTATGCTTGCCTGGTTCTCAAATATTATTGTGCAAAAGAGGTCATCAAATGAATATTTTAGGGCTTCCCTGGTGGCTCAGTGGTAAAGAATCTATGTGCCAACGCAGGAGACACAGGTTTAATTCCTGGTCCCGGAAGCTCCCACATGCTGCGGAGCAACTGTGCTGGCCACAACTACTCAGCCTGCGCTCGGGAGCCTGGGAGTCACAGCTGCTGAGCCCACGCGCCCCACGGGCTCAGCCTGTGCGCCCGGGGCCCGTGTGCGGCAAGAAGAGAAGCCCCCACAACCAGAAGCTCACATAGGGCAACTGGGGAGGGTCCCTGTGCAGCAGGGAAGACCCAGCACTGCCAACAATGAGTAAACAAATAGAAGATTATAACAAGGCAGGTTCTTGGGTCCCTATTTAGAGCTTCTGACTCACCATCTTTACAATGAAGCTGAGGAATCTGCATTTCTAACTAACAACACAGCTTTGGCCATTCAACTAAACACCAACCTAGACAACATATTAAAAATCAGAAACATTACTTTGCCAACAAAGGTCCATCTAGTCAAGGCTATGTTTTTTTTAGTAGTCATGTATGGATGTCAGAATTGGATGGTGAAGAAAGCTGAGTGCAGAAAAATTGATGCTTTTGAGCTGTGGTGTTGGAGAAGACCCTTGAGAGTCCCTTGGACTGCAAGGACAGCCAACCAGTCCATCTTAAAGGAGATCAGTCCTGGGTGTTCACTGGAAGGACTGATGTTGAAGCTGAAACTCCAATACTTTGGCCACCTCATGCGAAGAGTTAACTCATTAGAAAAGGCCCTGATGCTGGGAAGGATTGGGGGCAAGAGGAGAAGGGGATGACAGAGGATGAGATGGTTGGATGGCATCACTGACTTGATGGCCATGGGTTTGGGTGGACTCCGGGAGTTGTGATGGACAGGGAGGCCTGGCATGCTGCGGTTCATGGGGTCTCAGGGAGTCACACACGACTGAGCAACTGAACTGAACTGAGCTGAAGCTATTCTGGTCCCAGAGTAGGCAGGCCAGGTAAATGGTAGAATCCCCTTGATGATGTTGTAGAATACAGGCTTATTCTTGTCTGTGGATATTGTGCAGACTCCAGAGGCCTTTTTCAGCAATGCAGAATATTAAAGTCAGATTTTTAGTTTATGGTTTCACCATCAATTTAACAATTCCATAAAAGTTTAGGATACACCAGGCATTATCCATGGTTACCGCATCAGTCCCCACTGATCACACACGGCTTCTGTGGTCAATTGCCTGTTCCAGCTCAGCAGTGGTTCCCCAAGAGGGAAGAGAACAAGATTCCGCCAAGAGTTATGGGGATGGGTGGTGTTTGCTTGTTTTAGTGAGCTTCGGAGTTTCACAGTCGTAGGGCAGACGTGAGGTTCAAATCACTCTATTTGTAAAAACGTGGTAGGTGACTCATTATTATCAGGCAGGAATGGAAAGTAGTGTTCCAGAGCATTTTGGGATCAGAATTAGTTCTGATTGTAAAGAGCTAGATTACAGAGAGCAAACTGTACCTTTTGTTCAGCTGTTTCTGAGTCTGTATTCTGCTTCGCTCTTCTCACTTTGTTACCTCGAGGAGTCGCAGATGGTGGTCTTGTCAGTCCATCAGCACAAAGATGAGGTTGAGAGAGAGGGGTGAGGCAGTTGAGAAGTGTGGGGGCTCTTATTGACCCCTCTTCTGGTTGGAAAAGTCACAGGCTGCTATTTCACTGATTTTCGCAGGCAGTCAAGTGATTTCAAGTAGAAAATCCCCCCAAGGTCTGTATAAGGCGCAGTAGCAGGAGTGTGAAGACGGTCGTTGGAGCTGAAGAAGGCCGTTAGTTCGTTCCTCTAAAGCGTGTGGCACATCTGCCTAGTGCCAGGCCCTGCGGAAAATCAGAAGCCCACACCCCTACCCTCAGGGTGGCTTAAACCCATCCGAGCAATTAGAAATGAAAGAGGTAAGAAAAGTGAAGAACCATGATTCCAACAGTGATAACTGCTAAACAGAAATGAAAACAAAACCATTTGGAAGTGAGTTACTAGAGATGAGATGAAAGCGTTAGTTGCTCAGTCGTGTTCGACTCTTTGCGACCCCACAGTCTCCTGCCAGGCTCCTCTGTTCATGAACTTCCCAGGCAAGAACACTGGAGTGGGTAACCATTCCCTTCTCAAGGGGATCTTCCTGACCCAGGGATGGAACCTGCGTCTTTGAGTCTCCTGCACTGGCAGGTGGATTCTCTGCCACTGCACCACCAACATATTCATAGAGAGAATAAAAACCACACAGATGGAAACTTCCCTCAAGAAATAAAGAAAATGTGTGACTTGATAAACTGATATGGAAAAGTAAACAAGCAACGAATGAAAAGAAATCTCCATGATAGCGTACTAGCCCTTCTGGGATTTAAAATATAAACTCTCCATAATTTGAAATGTGTACTACTGGAGCATGAATCATTTTTCATCCATCATATTGAGCTATTAGTGGAGGAAAATAAGAAGTCAAAGCATAGATGCAAATACATAGAAAGCTTTAGAATATGGTAAAGGTAGCATTTCAAGTTGGTAGGGAACAGCTGTCTATTGATAGACAGTGATGGGACAACGGGATAACCATCTGGAAAACAGCGTAAAGTTAGAGTCACACCTCCTCTATAGTCGGGATAAATCAATTTCAGATTTCAAAAATGTATATGTTAATATGGCAATGAAAAATGGTACCGCTACTTTAGAAAACATTTTGGCAGTCTCTTACAGAGAGAAGCATATACTTACCATATGACCCAGTTATTCTAGTCCTATTCTCAAGAGAAATGAAAATACATGTTCACACACAAAAATATGTTTTTTATGCAATGGCTTTACTTAATTCACCCAAAACTGGAAACAACCAAAATATCCTTCAACCAGTAAATGGATAAGCAAACTGTAGTGTTTTCATGCTATGGAACACTACTCAATGATTGTGGTTTATACACCCAATAGAATACTACACAACTCTTAACAATAAATGATAGTATCAAATCCATAAATATCACATATATGACATTGATAAAAAATGTTAATTGCAACAGAATACATAAAGTATATAACTTCCATGAATATTAAGTTGTGAATATGAGCAACATATATTCTTAAGGATATATATGTGTGTGTAGAGGTTTTATAGGGCTTCCCGGGAGGCACTAGTGGCAAAAAATCCACCTGCCAATGCAGAAGACATAATAAAACATGAGTTTGATGAAAGAGATGTATAGGCTTCCTAAACATCAAGCCTAGGTTGGTGGATGTCAGACATGAAGGGAAATGGACAGAGTTAGGGCAGGGTTCCTAGGCAGCCGTGACTCTATCAGTAATACTGTTACAGTTGGGTGGTTGAGCACATAAATGTTTTTAAAATTATACTTTATAGTTTTTAAAATGCTGCAATAATATAACAGTAAGGTTAAAAATAAAAAATACCTTTTTGGGATTTTGCTTCAGAGGAATAATTGCTTAAGGGGTCAATAGGAATAATACTCACACTTACTGTATGGTTGTGTGGTGGGGATTGAATGCACTAGCAGGAAAAGTACTCTTAGGATGGGATCCAGTATAAGTGTGCCAACACGTGAGTACTTAGGGCTAAGGTGTGCTAACATGTTAGCAAGCACTAACATTTTAAGTGCTTGATAAACCTTGCCATTTATCACTATTATTATATTATTATTATTATCATCTTCACATGTGCTCGAGCATGCTAAGTCACTTCAGTCACGTCCAACTCTTTGTGACCCTGTGGACTGTAGCCCACAAGGCTCCTCTGCGATTCTCCAGGCAGGAATACTGGAGTGGGTTGCCATGCCCTCCTCCAGGGGATCTTCCCGACCCAGGGATTGAACCTGGATCTCTTATGTCTCCTGGATTGGCAGGCAGGTTCTTTACCACTAGCGCCACCTAGGAAATCACCTTCATAATTGGTGTTCATGTGAACCAAAAGCCTGATCTCAGCAAAAAGCAAATCATGTGCACATAAAGAAACTCTGGTTCTTGAACAGTTTATAAGGAAACTTGATTAAGAGAATAATAGTAATACGCTATAGAAACACAGATCTGACTGGCAAACCACTTTTCTCTGTACAAGAACCCCCTATGCTGTGAATCTTGGCTGAATCTGTCTCCTTCAAAGTCAAAAGTCATCAGAAATTTCCTGTTTGCACTTTGGCACCTATACTAGGCTTGAGACCCAAATTCTGCCAATTGGAAGCTTCTACTTATGACTTTGAAACTTGAATGAATAAAAGGATACATCAGGTAGTAGCAATCCGACAAGACTGGGAACTTTTATCCCAAAATAAGTAATAAAATTCATGACAGATATAGCAATTTCACAACAAGGTCTTATAACTACTTATTTATTGATGGATTCACCAAAACTCAAAAATCATCACTGACTCTGTGACTTCTAGGAAGCTGAAGATTAATTAGATGGATGTCTGATGATATAAGGCATTCAAAGTCTAGTTAGGAATCAAGTCATAGAAATACAATAAGAACAGTAGCAGAAGCAATCTCCACATCATTTTTGTGCCACGTAAGGAGAACCAGCTCAGAGGCACGTGGCAAATCTCTGCAGAGACATGCCAAAGAGATGGAGTCCATCCGCCTGCTAGGCGGTGGGGAGAAGCAGAGCAGCTTCCAGAGAGGACAGAGGGGGCAGGAACTCACCCCGCAGTAGACAGAGAGTCATTTCAGGAAGAAGAGGATCAGCCGCAGGTGCATGTAGCTACGAAAAAACCCAGCATATTGGAGGAAACATGAGTCGTTTCCACAACAGCCAACAGAGTGTCTTTACATGGAACCTGTTCAAATGCTGGGTTCATACACCATTAAGTGAATGCACACAGGAATAAAACTAAGCTTTGGGCAATTTTTTGACAATAGTGAAAGTCAATCATTTACCACCTGATTTGTTAGCCCATGAGTTTTTAATGAGTCTAATTCACTTGTCAGCTTAGCTTTTGAGAAAGTTCATAACTATTTTTTAATTGCTTAAGGAGTCTATTAATTAATGCTTATTTATGATTATTTTATTGCCAATTAAAATACAGCCTCAGCATCTTAAGTTTAAAAAAATAATTTTCATGAATTCAATAGAAAATGAGTAGTTTAAAGGCCATAAACATTGGTGGTGGTGGGCATGCATGCTTGCTCAGTCGTGTCCGACTCTTTGCAACCCCGTAGACGGTAGTCCACCAGGCTCCTCTGTCCATGGGCTTTCCCAGGCAAGAATACTGGAGTGGGTTGCTGTTTCTTTCTCCAGAGGATCTTCCCAACCCAGGAATTGAATCCACATCTCCTGTATCTCCTGGGTTAACTTTTTTAGCTCTATTATTTTAAAACCTCAGTGATTATAAATTTAATAATTCACATTATATTATGTTAAAAAATAATTAACACTACAAAAAGGGATTTCTCCTTGGAGAAACTAAATCAGAAATATTAAAATACAGACATAGCTTTTAAATTTTACTGTGACAAATTTGGTTAGGAATAAATAAAGAAATGCTAGAATTTATCAAACGCCCTCAAGGGTTTTATGCTTTGTTTTGTTTATAAAATGAAAATGCTATAAAAGTAAATGGATCTTAAAAAAGTTAAATGCATCTTAATTTTGTAGGAATAATAAAATTAAAATTTTATTTTTAAAGTCTCTTAAATGGGCTCAATGAAGATGGATTAAAAGCATTTTGATCAGCTGCCTCACTGAATCTTCTTATAGAGCCAGTCTTTGTAACACCTCAACTCTATTGGAACTGCTATTATGAGTCTTTGAGTTTATTAGATTGATTCTTAAATTTAAGCCCGGTTACTAAAACATTTGTAGTTTCTTATTTCTTTATTGCTAAACTTTAGTGAATGTGTATATGTCCTTATTATGCTTGTTATTTAACATTAATCTCCTACCATCAAAAGGAATAAGAACAAATGATGCCTCATGAGTAAGCAAGGCATAATAGACATAATATGCATAATATTCACATGCATGTATATAGTCACCATAATGAGATGAAATAAAGATTATCTAACTTGACCTCCTTGCCTCACATCTGAATTCCTTGTATTTCCCTTGCATTTGGAGCCTAAAGCATACTCTTACCTTTCTCATCATTTCACTTGTTTCATTTCTTAATATTTCTAAATTAAATTTTACATCTGATCACATGTCAAACTTTGTATACATGCAACTTCAGGCACCAACTGCATTTCAATAGCAGCATGCTGTAATGAGACTCTGGCTTCCCAGGCAGCTCAGCAGTGAAGAATCGCCTGCAGTGCAGGAGATGCAGGAAACGCGAGTTTGATCCCAGGGTGGGAAGATCCCCTGGAGGAGGGCATGGCACCCCACTCCAGTGTTCTTGCCTGGAGAGTCCCGTGGACAGAGCGGCCTCGTGGCTGCAGTCCAGGGGGTCCCAAAGTTGGACACGACTGAGCGACTGAGCACACACCCACACAGTGAGGCTCCTTTTCCCTTGGGGTGGTAGGTAGGCTTGGAGGTGGCTCTGGTCCAAGGGTTGGAGTTGATCGTTGCGTTCTTCTTCTCTGTCTCCTTCTCCTCCTTTCTCTCTCTCTCTCAATGGTGACTATATTTATGGGTTTTTAAGATTCCTTTGCTCTTAAATAACAAATAAGCAAATATCCTTCCTTCCTGGGTTGACTTCCCTCCTTGTTCTCCTTGAGTTTTACAGTAACATCTGCCCTTGTTATTCCAAAGGTGATTCACTCATTCAGCATTTTCAACACTCTTGTTTAAGTCACCTGGTATGAACGACAACATCATCAGAGTCATCTCTCCCTTGGGTGGGCATACTTTTCCCTGACTCATCCTGATTTCCTGTCTGAGGATTCTATCAAGCACAGGGTACAGCCTTGCCTGGAACAGACACCTCACTTTTCTCTTCACTTGTAAGCCCACCCGCCTCAGTTTTCTAGAATGGTAATACCTACCTGCTCTCTAAGGCCACCATGGTAAATCAGTCTTACATCTCTGAGTTTCAGATATGCTTTAAGTTTTTGAGTCTCAGGTATTGGCCTTGCATTGTTTTAAATTCAGCAATGTATTTAGAAGGAAGATTGTGATACCTTATCTAGAATTTTAAGTCTTTATTTTTTTCAAAAGAAATGTCTGGCTGTCTAGTCTGACATATTGCCTGGTTTTCTACCTTCTGGAACAAATGGTCCTTTTCTGTTCTTATGTTAGTGCAAAACATGCAGACACATGTAAAAGAATAAATGTTGGATATGGTAGTCCTGGTGCTTTTCTGGCCATTTTGATATTAAATGCTTAACATTAAATATTTAAATTTCAGTGAAGTTTTGAAGTTCAAATGCAACATCCTAAAGTTGGCTTTCTTTACAACACTAGCATTTATGGCCATTTCTAATCTAATGGTTTAACTGTGTTACAGTAGATTTCTCAGAGCCTGATGGTAGTGTAGCTAATTGAAGCTACAGAGCTAATGCACTGTGCCGTTCACAGGATGATTACCCAAGATACATCGCTGTCACAGAGCAGCAAAAACATGTTGATCTACTTAAGAAATTTGTAGCACATGGAAATGTGAAATGGTTCAATAGGAGAACATTACTGTTGTCTTAATTCCTTGCCTTTTTGTATGTCACTATACAAAACTGAACAATGCACACTTTTTCATCTACTTTTTAAAAATAACAGCTCCTCAAATTCTAGTTTACAGTGTGCTCTCTGTTTCCCTTTCAATTCCTGAATATGCAATAAAATTACAGAATTTCAAAGGCAGTTATTTATTTTCCAAGTTTGATTCCTCTAATTATTCTACATAGAATAGTTATTTTTAAGACAGATGAAAATAAGAAGAAATTGCATTTAACTGATAGACTGTAACATAGCAATAAGTGTTACAGAAAAGAGCCTCAAATTGTAAATTGGTGGATGGTGCTAGAATGTAAACCCATTACTTGTTCATAAAGCTCTGGAAAATATAAGATGTGAGAGGTGGACCATAAAGAATGCTTAGCACTGAAGAATTGATACTTTCAAACTGTGGTCCTGGAGAAGACTCTTCAGAGCCCCTTGGACAGCAAGGAGATCAAACCAGTCCATCCTAAAGGAAATCAATCCTTAATATGCACTGGAAGGACTCATGATGAAGCTGAAGCTCAAGTTCCAATACTTTGGCCACCTGATGCAAAGAGTTGACTCTTTGGAAAAGTCCCTGATGCTGGGAAAGATTGAAGGCAGGAAAAGGGGATGACAGAGGATGAGATGCTTTTATGGCATCATCGACTCGATGGACACAAGTTTGAGTAAACTCTGGGAGATGGTAAAGGACAGGGAAGCCTGGCAGGCTGCAGTTCATGGGACTGCAAAGAGTTGGACATGACTTAGAGACTGAACAACAACAAAAACAACAAAATCTGAGTGCAGCAGCATATGTGAACTCATCTTGATCACTAGAGGAGAAAATGACCATTTACGTGAATCACATTCTTAGTTTATGATGATTATGAAATATATTGGACTTCCCTTGTGGCTCTGCTGGTAAAGAATCTGCCTGCAGTGCAGGAGACCTGGGTTCCATCCCTGGGTTGGGAAGATCCCTGGAGAAGGGAAAGGCTACCCACTATTAGTAATATTAAGTATACATTTGCATAATAGATAGCATTCAATGAAATATATATGGTCGTCTTACAGTCCTATCACCTGATAACAGGGTTTAATGTGGTAAAGCCTATTTTCAGAAGAAGTAATGGAGTCGATGAGGCTACAGAAGCAAGGCAAGATGGATCTCCTCCGCTGGTCTGGGAGCCAAAAGGACAAGCCACACAGAAGTCTCAAGAAGTGGAGGATACGGTAACAGCTCCTCTGCTGGCATACGTAATGAGTCCTGTGACCTGCTGAGCAACAAGCGTGGCCCCAAGAGGACCAAACAAACTCGCTGAATGTACAGAGTTGGCCAGGGCAAGGCACAGAGCTAGCAAAGGAAATGGAGTTCTTTCATCTCTCTAATGCAATGACAGAAATTGCATTTTAAATAAAGCCAAGACTGTATACTTTAAGAGTTCTCTGGTTGCTGCCTTTGTGATGAACTTGGCTTTCGTATCAATTGCCAATGCTTGGACTCAAATGTAATTAAACTTAAAATCAAACCTTGATCCACCAGCACTGAGTGCTGTTTCCAAGACCTGAATTTCAGGCATTAGTATTAAATTGAAGCGTAGTGTTAATTACTTGTGTGGGTAAAAGGGACCACTATTGAGTCTTAATTTTAATCACGGAGGGTCTATTTGACCCTCAGATGAAAGACGGATAACTAGTCCCTAGGGTGAATTAAAAACCTATAACCGTGCCTCTTTGAACACAGAACACAGTACTTTCTGCCTGGTCGCCTTTTCAGTCTACTCAATGTTAATTTTCATATCGAATCACATGTTGTAATGTTTTGGTTTTTCTGATATCAGTAAAAACAATGCTTTTGTCACAGCATCACAAACTTCAGAAATGTAGTCTGCTGTGTAAAATTAGTGTTTTGAATAAAAGTGAGCTCTATATAGGAGAATTACATAAAAACTACGTGACTCTGTAAGCAAGTTCTCAGGAATGTGGAGAGAGAAACGTGGCTGACAAGAGTCACGGGCAAAGGTCATGGCCAGCATATTTTTGCATATGCATATGTGTCTTTGCACGCACATATGTTGTTTATTTTAGAAATAAAGCTCCAAGGCACTGTGGGACCACATCACTTAGGTACAGTTATGGTTATAATTATGTCAATTAAGAGGCATTACAGGGACAGATGCATACTTCTGATCAATGAATAGATCTAACCAAGGAACTGTCTGTTGGAGGAAGTAGTGACCATCTAAAGCAAACAGTTAATTCAGAAAGATGCCTTTTAAGAAGAAAGTAGTAATTCTATACTCTTCATATTACAAATATACTTTTAAAACTATGTGAGCAATTTCATGTTTCTCTTATTTATATTTGTTAGGTAAACAAATAAGTAAACTTGCTGTTGATTAAATTATAAACTTCTAGAATCCTTTGCAATTATTAATTAATTCAGTTTGCCATGCAATATAGTCTTTGCTGCCTAATCACAGGGATACCAGCAATGCCAAAAAATTTGGGTGCTGAGCTGAATGTAATAAGCTGCAATTTTTAAGATTGTTTTATGACCTTAAAAATAATATCTGAGTATTACTCTTTTGAATCTGTGATATCTTATATATTTGAATTACCATGAAACATTTCCATGTTATTTAGATCTTAATAATTTTGAAAAGTTGAGAGAAAAATTCAAAATTATATTCTCTCTTCCATATATGAGAAATTAATAACATTTCAATAAAATTCTTACCATGACTTACAATTTATTGTGCCCTCTGCATCCAGTCCTACATAGCAACACCTTCCTGGCACATGGTAAATGTTTAGCAAATATTATTGAATGATTAACTGCAAGATATATTGAAAAGAGCATAGTATCAAGCAGAACTGGCCACATATTTTAGCTCTATGGCTTTAGGCAAGTTATTTAACCTCTCTGGGCTTGAAATTCATCCTCTATTAATAATACCTTCCTGACAGGACAGCCGTGAAAATGAAATAAGACAACATAAATAAAACCCATGGGATATTGCCCCCAACATAGTAAGGTTTTAGTAAATATTAATTGCTTTCATCAGATGTCTTTTCAGTGCTGCCCATATTGGTAAGCAAACTGCTGCAAGTCAACCAGTATGATATTTCTGGAATGATTTAATCTAATCTTTAAATTTAAAGGTAAATATGCATGTTATAAAAATAACCATTGTGTAACATTACAGTAAGAATGGTATTTTGTATGTATGAAGAAAATGGATTGAGCCATCACTCATAGGAACTTGCTTGAAGTGAGGTGAGAAATGAGGGGTGTCTAAGACTCTAGTTGTTTTTCATTTGGGGAGAAACATTTGTCTAGTGTGGGGTCACTGGGAGCAATTGCTCAAAAGGAACAGAACTGATTCCAGGAGGCTGAAGTGAGGGATGGTTCTAAAGCAACAGCATCATCTCAGGGAACACAGGCAGAAATTCAGGTGAATCACCAGAGGCCTGACTCAATTACGAAATGGGCCATTGAGATCCTCCACCTCCCTTCCTCCTCTCATTTTACTGACAGCTCACACTTTGCAGGCAATCATTTCCTCCCCTGACATACTCATTCCTCAAACACGGCTGCTCCATTGCTGACTTTCTAGAGCTTCCTTTACTCAAGTATCCACCAGTGACTGACTACAGTGGCTGGGTATCCATTTCAGACTTGAGGGGAAATACTTTGAGTGGCTCTGAAGAACCTCTGATGGGCTCTCTCTGACCATTTCACCATCTAGGACTACACAAGGAGGGCTCTCAGAAAGTGATAAAACTTACTTCACTTAGTATGATCATCTCCAGGTCCATCTATGTGGCTGCAAATGGCACTGTTTTATCTTTTAATGGCTGAGGAACACCCCACCGTATGTGAGTACCAACCTTCTTTATCCATTCCTCTGTTGATGGGTATTTAGGTGGCTTATCATACCAAGGGAAGTCAGTCATGAATCAAGATAAACCGGAAGTGGCCAAACAGGAGGGGCAAGAGTGAACACTGACATTTGAGGAATCAGTGGACTGAAGTGGACTGGAGTGGGTGAATTTAATTCAGATGACCATTGTATCTACTGCTGTGGCCAAGAATCCCTTAGAAGAAATGGCGTAGCCATCATGGTCAACAAAAGAGTCTGAAATGCAGTACTTGCGTGCAATCTCAAAAATGACAGAATGATTGATCTCTATTCATTTCCAAGCAAACCATTCAGTATCACAGTAATTCAAGTCTATGCCCCAACCAGTAATGCTGAACCTGACGTTGAACAGTTCTATGAAGACTGACAAGACCTTCTAGAACTAACACCCCCCAAAGATGTTCTTTTCATTATAGGAGACTGGAATGCAAAAGTAGGAAGTCAAGAGATACTTGGAGTAACAGGCAAATTTGGCCTTGCAGTACAGAATGACGCAGGGCAAAGGCTAATAGAGTTCAGCCAAGAGAATGCACTGGTCATAGCAAACACCCTCTTCCAATAACACAAGAGAAGACTCTACACATGGATAGCACCAGATAGTCAACATGGAAATCAGATTGATTATATTCTTTTCAGCTAAAGAGGGAGAAGCCCTATACAGTCAGCAAAACCAAGATCATGAGCTGACTGTGGCTAAGCTCATGAACTCCTTATTGCCAAATTCAGACTTAAATTGAAGAAAGTAAGGAAAGATACTAGACCATTCAAGCATGACCTAAATCAAAACCCTATGATTATGCAATGGAAGTAAGTAACAGATTCAAGGGGTTAGATCTGATGGAGTGCCTGAAGAACTATGGGTGGAAGTTCATGACATTGTACAGGAGGCAGTGATCAAGACTATCCCCAAGAAAAAGAAATGCAAAAAGGCTAAATGGTTGTCTGAGGAGGGCTTACAAATAGCTGAGAAAAGACGAGTCACAAAAGGCAAAAGAGAAAAGGAAAGATATACCCATTTGAATGAAGAGTTCCAAAGAATAGCAAGGAGAGATAAGAAAGTCTTACACAGGGATCAGTGAAAAGAAATAGAGAAAAATAATAGAATGGGAAAGACTAGAGATTTCTTCAAGAAGATTAGAGCTATCAAGGGAACATTTCATGCAAAGATAGGCCCTATAAAGGAAAGAAATGATATGGATCTAACAGAAGCAGAAGATATTAAGAAGAGGTGGCAAGAATACACAGAAGAACTAGACAAACAAGATCATCATGACTCAGATAACCACGATGGTGTGATCACTCACCAAAAGCCAGACATCCTGGAATGCAAAGTCAAGTGGGCCTTAGGAAGCATCACTACAAATAAAGTTAGTGAAAGTGTGGAATTCCAGTTGAGCTATTTCAAATCCTAAAAGATGATGCTGTGAAAGTGCTGCACTTAATATGCCAGCAAAATTGTAAAACTCAGCAGTGGTCAGAGGACTGGAAAAGGGTCAGAGGACTGGAAAAGGTCAGCTTTCATTTCAATCCCTAAGAAAGGATATGCCAAAGAATGTTCAAACTATTGCACAATTGCACTCATCTCACATGCTAGCAAAATAATGCCCCAAATTCTCCAATCCAGGCTTCAGCAATACGTGAACCATGAACTTCCATATGTTCAAGCTGAATTTAGAGAAGGCAGAGGAAACAGAGATCAAATTGCCAACATCCACTGGATCATCTAAAAAGCAAGAGAGTTCCAGAGAAACATATACTTCTGCTTTATTGACTGCCAAAGGCTCACCACAAACTGTGGAAAATTCTTCAAGAAATGGGGATACCAGACCACATGACCTGCCTCCTGAGAAATCTGTATGCAGGTCAGGAAGCAACAGTTAGAACCAGACACGAAATGACAGACTGGTTCCAAATCAGGAAAAGAGTACATCAAGGTTGTATATTGTCACCCTGCTTATTTAACTTATATGCAGAGTACATCATGAGAAACGCTGGGCTGGAGGAAGCACAAGCTGGAATCAAGATTTTCAGTAGAAATATCAATAACCTCAGATATGCAGATGACACCATACTTATGGTACACAGTGAAGAAAAACTAAAGAGCCTCTTGATGAAAGCAAAAGAGGAGGGTGAAAAAGTTGGCTTAAAACTCAAAATTAAGATAACTAAGATCATGGCATCTGGTCCCATCACTTCATGGCAAATAGATGGAGAAACAGTGGAAACAGTGGCAGACTTTACTTTTTGGGGCCCCAAAATCCCTCCAGATGGTTACTGCAGCCATGAAATTAAAAGAGACTTACTCCTTGGAAGGAAAGTTATGACCAACCTAGACAGCATATTAAAAAGCAGAGACATTACTTTGCCAACAAAGGTCTGTCTAGTCAAGGCTTTGGTTCTTCCAGTGGTCATGTATGGATGTGAGAGCTGGACAATAAAGAAAGTTGAGAACTAAAGAATTGATGCTTTTGAACTGTGGTGTTGGAGAAGACTCTTGAGAGTCCCTTGGACTGCAAGGAGATCCAACTAGTCCATCTTAAAGGATATCAGTCCTGTATGTTCATTGGAAGGACTGATGTTGATACTGAAACTCTAATACTTTGGCCACCTGATGCGAAGAGCTGACTCATTAGAAAAGACCCTGATGCTGGGAAAGATTGAAGGTGGGAGGAGAAGGGGACGACAGAGGATGAGATGGTTGGATGGCATCACTGACTTAATGGAAATAAGTTTGAGTAAGCTCTGGAAGTTGGTGATGGACAGGAAAGCCTTACATGCTCAAGTCCATGGGGTCTCAAAGAGTTGGACACGACTGAGTAACTGAACTGAACTGAACTGAAGTAAATCAGACAAAGACAACTATCATATGATATCACTATATGCAGAATATTTAAAAAGTGATGACAATGAACTTATTTTCAGGACAGAAACAGATTCACAGACTTAGAGAACAAACTTCTGGTTACCAGGGGTGGGTGCAGGGTGGGAAAAGGGGTCGGTTGGGAGTTTAGGATTGACATGTACACACTGCTATATTTAAAATAAAATGCCTTTCCATGAAAAAGCAAAGGAACAAAGTTTGTATATGACAGGCAAAGTTAACATTAATATCCTGAATCAGTCTAAAAAGCATAATATGTGAAAACCATACAGCCTTTGTTTGAAACTCTGTTCTAGTGTATACTGATCATTTGACATCTCAGCAAGATTGTGGGGGAACCTTTGTTGGTGTCTTTGTTAGACGACAAAGTGAAGCATTGGTATATTAAGCTATGTTCCCAAGACCCAAAGCTGGGAAGTGGCAGAGCTGGGCCTCTATGCCCACCCTCTAGCTTCGCAGTCTGTGCTCTGAGCAGCTACGCTAGTCAGCCTTTCCATGAAATTATGTTTACTTGTAAACAAGCTTTATTTCAGAGCCCTGGGCACTATAACAAAAAGCAACACCTCTAGGATCTTCTGGCTCAGAAGAACTCCAAGGACAGAATGACGTTTTCCTGAATCCCATTCCCCTGTGTAACCACCACCAAGCCAAAGCGACTGCTCAGAATTAAGACCAAGGTATCTATGTCGCGTGTTCCCCATGAGAGGGGTTACAGCTCAAGATGACCATCAGTTAGACACCAAAATGTTGAAAGAAACCCTTTTTGTAACCCATTCATCAACAAAAATATATCACAGAAAGCCATTTTCTCTGTGAATCATCCATTAGGCAAGAGTTTTCCTTGAAAAGCTATATCATTGTTTAGTCACTCAGTTGTGTCCGGCTCTTTGCAAACCCATGGTCTGTAGCCTGCCAGGCTTCTCTATCTGTGGAATTTCCCAAGCAAGAACACTGGAGTGGGTTGCCACTTCCTTCTCCAGGAGATTGTCCCAACCCAGGGGTCGAACCCATGCTTCCTACACCTCCTGCATTGGCAGGTGGATTCTTTGGTGCTGAGCTACCAGAACCTTCTAATTTCTACTCTGTTAAGATGAGGTGGTGAAAAGGAGTATTGCCTTTCAGTGTTATCAAAATCATGAGTCAATTACCTGAAATTAGAATAAGAATGTTTGCAGAGGTATCATGCAGACCAACATAATTTGTTGGGCCAGTTCTCACACAGCGATGGAACTCAGCATCTTCATGTGAAGCGTACAGTTTGATTACCTCCTTTCTTTCAAAATTTACCAGAATGCTACGTAAGATAGTACTTTTAAGCAAGAAAATCTCTCCAGGATATAGCAAAACACCAAATCAATTTTATTATACATTTAAAATACAATTCTTAGTGTCTCAGGTAATTAACTTGATAGAATATTATTATAATATGTCCACTGTGTAAAACAAAGGGGGTGTTTTATGCTCACTAATGATTTCCCCATAAGCCATGTGTGACAAAATATTTTTAAAAGACACAGTTAAAAATGAATCTTAGCAATCTTTGAGAGACATATTACAAAATTCCCGTCTAACAGATGTGTCTGTGACAGTAAAGAAAAATAAACTTCCAAATATTCATGAGCATGTTTGCCCACCTTTCAAACCCAGTGTGCAATTGCTGTCTGCTGGAAAATCAAGCACCTGCAAAGTGGAATAATTGATCGACTGTGACTAAGGGCTGTGCCAGGGTTTTTGAAGCCTTCTTGAGGCTCCGTAACAAAACACATATAACAATGGTTGGCCACAAAGCTAACATCGACAATTAAGTTTCATGAACTAACTGAGATTCACAACCTTCTGGTTTCAATTTTACAGTTCACTTCTGCCAGATGGAGTAGGGAGAAAATAACATACATAATTAAAATCAATGAAGTTATATCAAATCTTAACACCAAAATAAGATGAAGAAGAAAAAGAAAAAAAAGCAAACAAGCAAGAAAAAGCAGTCCCAATCATATGTCTTCCCACATCTGCAGCTGAAGTCAAAATTCTGTGAGTTAGAACTTGGAAGCTCTAAAGAACAAATCTTAGCTATGATGCAGAAACTTCAAATACGTCACTTAGATCCAGATAATATATAAGAATAACATATAAGAATTTAAACAATGATATCTTTAGGAAAGAGTCACATGTTAAGAAAGGTAAGTAGTCATGTTGCTGCTTAAAAGAATAATAAAAGGACCATGCGATGATAAAATGGAAATAAAGAAGTATGACCCCAGGGCAAGAACAGACATGAGGCGGTAGAAATGAGACGGTAGTACAGTGTCTGACACATAGTGGGTCCTCAATTACATTTAGTCAATCACTGGATTACTGACCACATAAAAGACCCTGCTTTGCACCAGCATCTGATAAAACATCACAAACTAATGCGTAACAGACAATTACAGAGCTATTGGAGAGTAGAGGGAATCAAGTTATGACATTATTCCCTGAAGTATGTCAGATAATTAAAGTCCGACATGAGGGGAATAAATTTGTATGAATAAATTCTTCCTCTAGGTGGACTAGGACTTGTTTTATTATTTCATTTTTTAAGTTAAAAGGGGAATATACATCTAATTCAGTCTATTGATTGCATATACAGTCTTTTTACGTCCTCCCCTGAAATTTCATTGAAATTAGAAATAATGTAAATAATGAGG
The DNA here is from genome assembly GCA_007570785.1 of Antilocapra americana. Taxonomy (NCBI): domain Eukaryota; kingdom Metazoa; phylum Chordata; class Mammalia; order Artiodactyla; family Antilocapridae; genus Antilocapra; species Antilocapra americana. The sequence continues at coordinate 2,268,945 of ML661903.1, read as the reverse complement.
AAAGAATGAAACTAGGAAAGAGAAAAAAGATAACGAAATAGAAATAAGATATTAAATAGATGAAAATACTTTAAAACTTCAGTGAGAGTTAAGAAACCACACACATACTCATGTATGTTTCGTGCATAAACACACACGCACACACACACACACGTATATATATATATATATAAAACACACCCATATATATTTATAAAATTGAACTCAGCATTTGGGAAAATTAAAAGTATTTAATGAAATAATTTGAAAAATCTCAACCCCTAGTTAGAAAACCCAAAATATCAAAGTTTGATGACACAAAAGATTCTGCCAAGGTGTTTTTCTGAAACATATCCTGCAGAATGTAGATAGAGAAATACCACATAAGATTTTCAAAAGAAGAGAGCAGTGAGGAACAGCACATTCAAGGAAATAATATATTCCTGGACTGAAAATAAGCATGTCTTCAGACATGCAGAACCAACTCACCAAACAAGATAAATTAAAAAAAATAAAATAAAATGAGATTCAGATCTAGCCAGACCTAGACCCAAGCATACTCTCTCCAACACATGCACACACAGACAAAATTTCTGAACTAAAAAAGAGAAAAATCTTGAAAACCAAGATGGTGAGAAGAAAAGATGACTTATATAAATCAGTAGGAATTAAATTGGCCTGAAACTTCAGTCATGTGAAAGCTAAACGTCAGCAGACATATCAGAAAAAGTAGATCATTTTGACATTAACTACGACAAAAAGTTAGTGACTTAACAGATTAATTTTTGCTTACAGGGCATGCCCCAAGCAGGCGGTGCCGTGGACAGCATGTTCTACCTGCCCCGAGCTCAGCGGCTCCGGCTACCGCCGCATCCCCCCGCTGTCTCTGTCAGCACTTCACTGCAGATGGTGGAAGGCGACTCGCTGAGTGGTCCCACGCAGGCAAGCTTCCACCCAGAAGTGACGCGCATGGCCTTTGCTCACATCCCTCTGGCCAAAGCAGATCACACTAGCTTGTCTAAGCTTCAAAAGAGGTGGGAGAGTGCATTCTTATTTTGCTCTTAGAGGGCAGAAAGCTGAGGACATATGGTTAATAGCACATCTGGTAAACAAATATTTCCGTCAGTCTCTCTCTAGCACCTTCTCTGAGACAACCTAAAAGTCCCATCCAACCAGGCATCAAGCTCACCAGTCTGGCATCCCCAGGTGATGTGTGCCAGATTCTTCATGGTCGCCAATGCTCAATAACATCAATAACTAGTGGTGTATCTAGGGCATTTGATACCACACTTGATTTTAGCTAAAAGGCCAAGAAGCAGTGTCTAGAATATTTGAAAGAAACCAATTTGTAAACACCTTTCTGTTCAATATGACAAAATTCGTTTTAATAGTCATCAAGAAATAATTGGAAGTCACCTTCAGTTTTTTATTAATTTGCTATTTTTAATGCAATGAATAATTTAAAGGGATACATTTCAATTTCAAAGATACTATTCAAGTTTAGTAAAGTAGTTCATGGGCCTTTCAGGTGGAACAGTGGCAAAGAATCTGCCTGTCAGTGCAGGAGATGAAAGAGACACAGGTTCGATCCCTGGGTTGGGAAGATCCCTTGGAGAAGGAAATGGCAACCCACTCCAGTGTTCTTGCCTGGAGAATCCCAGGGACGGGGGAGCCTGGTGGGCTGCCGTCTGTGGGGTCGCACAGGGTCGGACACAACTGAAGCGACTTAGCAGCAGCAGCAGCAACAAGGTAAGAAAGAGAAGATTTCGGTGCATAACAACAAGTACCTTGAGTGAGCAAGAGAAATAAACTCACCGTATAAAAATCTTATGTCTTTACAGGACACTGGACAAAGACTCAAAATTATAAACCAAATAAAGAGCTAAAAATGGGTTTAGGAAACTCAAATTGTATTCTGGAACAGACTTAAGAACTAAAACAAAGAGAGACCTATCCACTCTTGTTATAAACACACTCAAAACTGAATCGGAAAGTAAGTTCACAAATTGAGAAAACAATCACCAGTCAGGGAATATCCAGTTTGTTGGTGGGTGTTCCCAAAGAGTGTTAAAAAATTTAAAAATATAAATCAATAGAATTAAGGCACTTTAGATAAAATAACCAAAGACTCTATCTGTAAGTGTACCTGTAGATACTGCAAACAGAAGAGCTACTCCAAGAACCAAAGTCCCACACTGGGTGAGAAACCTAAGGACGACTTCACCAAACCTACCAGTGACCCACTAAAAGGCAGTTATGAGTATTTAATATCCTGTCCTTTCTTTACTCATGATTATTTAAATAATAGTAAATAACACTACAGCTTTGTTCATTATTTGATTGTAACAATATCCACCATTAAGCCCACTATTACCACAGAGTATCAGATCCATCAGAGAAAAAAATTGAAGGTACTCTAAGAATAAGCAAAAGGCAAATTTACTTGTCCTGAAAGCATGAAGAGACAGAAAGCGTGAGAATAAGGATGAGCAGGAGAAATTGTAGCCTAAAGTACAAGTGACTTATTCTGCCAGATTGTGAAAAAGACTGAAAAAGATGAGCTTGACGATATGCGATCTGTGTTAAAGAGATTAAAAGCAAGTGGATTTCATTTACTTTGTTTACTAGAGTCACTCAAGGAACAGAAATTTCTAACAGTCCCCAAATGCTTTCCCAAATCCAATCTGTAAAGTTTATTTTAGGATCCTTATTAGAAGAACATTCCTTTCCCCACCATGACATAATTCCTGCAGATTTATTAGATAGGGACTACTTAACAAATGGAATTTCCAGACAAAACATATTTCAGACAGATTATTTTAGAAATTTTTGTAAGTTTGACTATACATATTTATAGGCTTCCTGGGTAGTTCAAACAGTAAAGAATCTGCCTACAAAGCAGGAGACCGGGGTTCAATCCCTAGGTCAGGAAGATCCCCTGGAAAAGGGTGTGGCAACCCACTCTAGTATTCTTGCCTGGAGAATTCCATGACGGAGGAGCCGGTGGGCGACAGTCCATGGACTCACAAAGAATCGGACATGACTGAGCGACTAACACACACACACACACATACGTATTTACAGAATAACATCTAGAATTCTGAATGTTTGTGCTATTTAAAAATTGAGAACGTCTTAAAAATTTAGCTATGGTCACAATATCTCTATGAGGAGAAGCATCTACTTGACTGTGGCAGCTAGTGATGATTCTGAGATGATGGCTCTAGTGGGTTGAATACTGCCTTCCTCCTCCCCAGTTCACCTGTATCTGAAACTTCAGGATGTGACCTTATTTGGAAATGGGGTCGTTGCAGACGTAATTTTTTTTAAAGATGAGGTCATACTGCATTAGAATGAATCCTAAATCCAATGATGGACTCCTTATAAGAAAGGGAAAGAACGGGCCGCTGAGAGGGTGGCACCTTGTGAAGACAGAGGAGGAAACAGGAATGATGTATCTGCAAAGCGACGAAGGCCAGGGTTTGCGGCCACCACCACCACCGAGCTGAAAGGCGCGCTGGCTCTGCTTCTGCGCTGACGGAAGCAATCGACCCTGATGACCCTCTGATTTTGGACTTCCGGCCTCCAGAAATATGACAGAAAGAATCTGTTGTAAGTCACTACTCTGGTGGCTATCTGTTACAAAAGTCTGAAGAAACTAGTACAATTATAAATCTTGCCTTTTGTGTGAGTCGTATAAAAATTTAAGACTTTGCTCCATAACAGGCCAAGGCTGAGACTTCTTGGCTCAGAGCAATTAGAGGCTTCAAATAAATTAGTCAAAACATCTTCAGATCTTGAAAGGATCATTAAATCTAATGTTATTACATAGAGTGAACATCTATTGCTAAAAACCCCCACATTTTTCTATTAGCCGGTTCCTTACTATGAGTTATTGCTGTATTATTCTTCTTATAACACTGCTCACTTGCATAGCGCTCTTCAAGCAGCCACTCTGTTAACACACAACACAGCAAAAGTGTGTGTGTTTTTACTTCTAGCCCGTTCTAGGCATGCTCATGAACAGTTATTTTGGAAACTCATAGCCAACCCTTACTTGATTTTATTGTGGGTCTTATCTTAAAAAAGGACACCAGACTGGTAAGGAATAGAGAGCCTAGTCTCTGAAGTCTCTGGTAGATTTTTTTTCCCTACTGGAAGTCAAGGAAATTCAAATGGAAAACCTGTGGTACTGTTTTGTTGTTGTTTAGTTGCTTAATTGTGTCCAGCTCTTTGCGACCCCATGGACTATAGCCCGCCTGGCTCCTCTGCCCATGGGATTTCCCAGGTAAGCATACTGGAGCCGGCTGCCGTTTCCTTCTGCAGGAGATCTTCCCGGCCCAGGGGTTGGACCTGCATCTGTCCTGCATTGGCAGGCAGATTCTTCACCAGTGAGTCACCAGGGAAGCCCACGGTCCTTTTTACTGCATGCCAAATTACTAAAATAAAAGAGCAAATATGTGTACTGGTACGTTTTCAGAATAACACACTTCTTTGAGATGTTAGAGAAACCAGTCTCTTGATCTCCCCAGGTACTCTATAAAAAATGAACAACGAATGTGAAGTATGTGATATTCTGACAATACCTAAAATAATTACTGTCATTAAGTAAAAGCTCACTACAGATACTATGAAAGTAATTTTTAAATGAATAGAAATATTTTAGCAGATCATCAGGCTAAACAGGCTGTTTCAATTTCTTCTAGGGCATAGCAACCAGAAAAGAAAATTTCCATGGGAAATTATTCTATCAGGGGTACAAGAAATTTTGAGAAGTTCCTCTAAATCTGAGAAGAAGTATTGGAACTACTGAATTATAGGATCCATGAAAGTAAGATTTGTCAAGAACCAGAATGGTTAGCAGCCAGCACAGGAAAACAAGAAGACAAACTCTAATGGATGTTCGCCAAGCCTCCTAAAGCAAACCATCCTGTACAGACAGATTGGCTGTGATGGTAAATTAAATTTCACATCAGGGGGGAGACTTTTCTAGAATAGCAGAGGATGGGCAATTTATGCCTTATATATAATAATATAATTATGGGAAAACAATACAACTGAGCCATGGATAGGAGCCTGGCTCTTAGGGAGAGGGGAGAGCAGCAGTGCCCTGTGATGGCACGGGATTCAGGGTCGTAGTTGCTCTTGGGTGTTCAGGCTATCGAATCCTGAGAACAGATTATCACTGAGATGACTTCTCATGAAATGTCATTTTAAACATGACATTGATATTTCTATCTGATTTTAAACAGGTGAAATAAGTTTTGACGAAGCGAAAAAGCTCTTCAGAAAGCAAAAGCTTTATTACACAACAGTCCTCCTGGTTAGCTCTAGGCTGCTTGAGTCATCGCCTGAGGCCAGATGCTTGGAGTTCTATCAGCTTTCTCAGAACTCATACTCTAAAACTTACTGCACAGTCGCAAAAGGGATTGAATCCTGGTTGATGGGAGAAAAGTTAAGAATATGCAGAAAACCTAATTCTCTAGTGGGTTCTTGCTCTCTTCCTCTCTCCCTCCTTCTCTCTCCTTATAGCTACAGAAAAACAAAACAAAACAAAACAAAACTGGAGATCCTCTCATGCAACTTGAGCTTTAGTAGCCCCAGATTAGTTAAGCTAGTTGCAGTCTCTCTAATTCATGGTACAGTAGGCCAGCGAGAGACCATGATTGGCTTTGGGATATTTGAAAATCTCCATGCCACTCGGGGTGTTTAGAAGGAAATATTTGATGCTGGTCAGAGTTAATCAATGCTCCAGATCTCCTCGTTAGTGAAGAAAGCATGGCTGACTGCTTGCAACCCTATGGACTGTAGCCTACCAGGCTCCTCTGTCCATGGGACTCGCCATGCAAGAGTACTGGAGTGGGCTGCCATTCCCTGCTCCAGCGGGTCTTCCTGACCCAGGAATCAAACCTGGGGCTCCTACATTTCGGGCAGATTCTTTACATCTGAGCCACCAGGGAAGCGCCCCTTTCTCAAGGTGTTTAGAACGAAATGTCTGATGCTGGTCAAAGTTAATCAATGTTCCAAATTCCCTCTTTATTCTCAGAAAAAAATCTGTAGGCGAAATAAGTTCCTTTTGAAGTCTAATGTTTCCTTCGAGGGTTTAGTACCAACAAAGCTGGCTACAGTTAAAGAAGCAACTTGCTAATCAGAAGATAAGTTTTTAGCTTAAGGACAAATTGAAGTGCAGAACTGAACAGGGAAATATCATAATGTAAGTAAAAACCCTCTGGAAGCATTCCAAATCTAGTAAAAAGAAATATATTAGGGATATAAAGAAACCCTGGACAACTTATTTTTGAAATGTTCAGTGAGTCTTATCAGAAAACACTTTCAACAAACTAAGGTTAAAAACGGACAGCAGAGAGTCGTTACTTGGACTCACTTGGTAAACTAAAGAACTCTGGAAACTGCAGTTCTTTAATTCTGAAACAACTGCAAAAAAGAACTCGATCCAAATAGACATATTGATCAATCTATTGCAGAATTGACGTTTCAGGAAGGTGCCCTGAATGTCCGTGGGTGTGAATCACAATGAGATCCTAAAACGCAGCAATTCATTGGGATTTGTTTTATAAAAATAGCATTGAAGATGAGCAAGACTTACTGTTTTGATCTGAAAAATAAACCCTTGACAGCTATAGCATAGCAACAGTATGTGTTTTAAAAATCCATCTTGAGTATGTAATTTTCCTCCCAAAATATGGCAGATGGCTTTCCTCAAATAATTGCACCAGGTAAGATAATCGTTGGAATGCAATTTCACCCGGCACAGTCCCACATATCAAAGGCGTTCACCTTCGGAGGACATGAGGATGAATTGACTAAGAGTCATTATGTTTCTACGAAATACACAACACTGCTGAAAAGTTTATATGATGCATAAAACCATTAAGATGAAGGTTTATGTTAATCATAGTTGGAGACATTTCTAGGTCAGGCCCACACTTCCACTGTCGTCTTACCAAGTTCTAGATGAAGCTGTAAGAAATAATATACACATTGAGAAAAAAGGGAAATGCACAGTTTTTAGTCAATTTCTTTTTTTTTTTTTCTCCCTCCAAGTTTAGTTCCTTATCAGCTTGCGAAAAGCTGCTGGAAAGGAACAGGGACTTTGCTGCCAGGTCTGAACTGCAGGGGTGGAGCTGGCAGTAGTAAAACCAAAAAGATTGAGCAAATAAAAGATAATATAGATTGTCTCCTGTTGTGTCTGTTTTCAAATTGCTGGGTTTAAATGAACTTCTTTTTTAGCAGATTGTCTTTATTCTCTTTCTTCCCGGCCTCCAGTGACCTTAAACTGATTTTTTATCTCCTTTGTGCCTCAAAGCATCTGAAACTTTGATCTTTCTCTTCATGTGAATAAATATAACATAGACTATTGGGATAAAGTTTAATCAGGATTTAGGGACTATTGGGGAAATAAAATGTAATTTTACATTACGCCATTATTTGATTCATTTATTAAAATAAAAATACTTTTAATAAAGCATTAAAAGGCAAACGGTAAATATAGTGCGGTTCATCTCCAGAAAAGAGGTGATGATGCTGGGATAAGACCAGCTTATCACATGGTCTGTAATGTCAATTTCAGCTTGTTAGAGTCACTTTTGAGAGAGTAATAGGATTCCTCCTCATATTTGTTTGATAAAAAACAACGTGCCTTCAAAGAGAAAATCAGCACTTAGGGAAGAGGAAATGCTCAACAACAGTAACAGTTCTTCTAAGTCAGCCAGCTTGGAAATGCAAATATTGAACCATTTCTGAACAATGAAAACTGGTAATAGCATGCCATCTTATCTGGAGGGGCAAGTGACCCCTGCTTTCACAGCCTTAATTCTTTTTGTGAATTATCACTGGTATTTTTTATTTCCCTACTTAGAATTTTTATTGCAGTTGTATTACATTGATGGAATCATTTTGGGAGAACCGACCTAACAAAGATATTGAGCAGTTGCATTAATAAATAGATACATCTCTATATCCATTTAGGTCATCTATGTTCTTTTTAAACGTTTTTCATGCAGACTATTTTACTTTCCTAGGCTTCCATTATAAAAAACAAAACAAAACAATTTGCCACAAACGTCTTTGCTTCAAACAATAGAAATGTATTCTTTCAGTTCTGGGGAGTCCAAAACTAAAATGTCTGCTGTGCTTTCGAGGCGCTGGAGGAGGCTCCTTTGAGGTCTTTTCCTTTTTCCACCCCAGGAAGAGGCAGGAGTTCCTTGACTCGTGCCTGGTGGCCACATCAGTCCAGTGCCGGCCTCCGTGGTCACAAGGCCTCCTCTGTGAGTCTTACAGGACACTGTCACTGGAGTTAGGGCCCGCCGGTTAATTCAGGACCACAGCCTCTCTCACCATCCTTGGCAATCAGATCTCAAAGCCCCTTTGTCAAAATCAGGCAGCGTCCGCGTGTTCTCGGTGTTAGATGTGAACGGCTTCAGGCGCGGAGCTTGCGGGCAGGGAGGGCGGACACTGGGAGCCTGTTACAGAGGCCATGCGCATTTTTGTTAGATTTTATTCCTGGTTGCATTAGATTCTTTTTCTAATTGGTGACTGGTGGTGTAGAGGGATGGTATCAGTTATTTATCCAGTAATTTGCTAAACTTTCCTGGCAGTCCTGAATACGAGCCTTCCTCAAATGATTTTGTGGTGAATCATTATATCAAGTGAATAAAGTATGTCCTTATTTTCTATATTTATACTATCTAATTATACTTATTGCACTAAATAAGACCTCTAATACGGTATTAAACGAAAATAGCAACAGTGACTCAGCTTGGCTTTCTCTGGATGTAATTCTCAAGGCAATAGTAAAAATGAGCACATAGCATTTATTATGTGTCCGACTTGGTTCTAAGCACATAAGCTCGAAACACGCATGTATATCCACATATATGTATGTGGGTATCTAATATATCTATTATGTAGATAACTCATTTAGGCCTCACAATATCTGAGGTACAGTTATGATACATATTTTACAGATGAGGAAACTGAGGCTTATCACAATCTATTTTAGGTTAATCCTGACAAGTTTGACTTAAGAGAGCAAATTTTCCCCATTGTGGTTTCTCCCCTCCCACCCCTGGCCTTTATCTGATATTGTTATATTTATCATACATATATAAGGTCTAAATTCAGCATTCAATAGTGCTATAACTATTGTTTTCGACAGCCTTGTGGTTTTTAAAGAAATGAAGAAAACGGGATACAGATGCACACCTACCTTTTGCATTTACCCACCTATTTTCTGACTATTTCTGATGCCCTTCATTTCTTTCCATAGATTCACTCTATCGTCAGGTGTCATTTCCTGTCTTCTGGAAGGACCTCCGTTAGTGGTTCTTGTGGAACAGATCTGCTCACAATGAACATAAATTCTCTCAGTTTCTGTCTGATTGAGAATGCCTTTAGCTTCAAAGGATAATTTTGCTGGATTTAGAATCTGGGGTCAACTCTTTTTGCTTTTAGTCTTTAAAGAATGTCACCCCATTGCTTTCTGTTATCCAGTGCTTCAGCATACAAGTTGGTGAAACTTCTTATTTTTGTTCCTCGCATGTGATTAGTCAGATTTCTTTCTTGCTTTCAGGCTCTGTTTGTCTCTGGCTTTCAAGGCTTTAATTAGATGTACTAGGTGTGGCTCTTTAGTGTATATCATACTAAAAGTGTGTTGAGCTCCCTAGATTTACCAATTAATGTTTTTCATCAATTTTAGGTCGCTGTTTCTTCAGTTTTCCCACTATTTTTCTCCTCCTTCCCATTTTGAGACTATCATTTGTACATCAATCAGTATCCTTGGCATTTTCCACAGGTCTCTGAATTCCAACATATTTTTTATAGTTCATGTTTGGTTTTGTAAATTTTGGAACTTGTCTCCCTTGTAATGTTTTTCTCCTGATGTTTCTACTCAGTTGTTTCTTATTTTTAATTTTAGATTGCCTTCTTAGTGGTTTTCCCCATGTCTGTGTAGCTTAGTGATCAACCAGTGAATTGCACAGAAGTTGTACTTACACATCTTGAGTCAGTAAGGTTTCCCACTGCTTCTGTCTTGAGTCAGGGTTGGGGACTGTTTCACATTGAGCTGTTTTTCAAGTCTCCTTGGCTTTTATTTCCTGCCGGGTTCTCTCTGGTCTGTTTGCTCCTGTTTCTTAGAGAGGCAGGGACATGTGGGGAGTTCCCTCGGCTCATCGATGGCTCTCCCTGCTCCAGCATCTCTCTGTTAAACTCTGCTTTGCTGCTCACCCTACATGAGACCACAACCTCAGACTAACAGGTTAGCAGGTTCCCTCCATCATTTCTTGGCTGTCACATTTAGCTGCCAATGATACCAGGTTTTCTCTTCCATCCCAAGTTAAATCCACCCTGTTTGGAAGCAGTGCTGCTGGGTTTTGGATCCACAATCAGGTTGGTAAAACCATTGTTCTCACCAACTGAGCTATGAGTTGGAGGAAGGATGGGACAGCTCTATACAAGAAATCTGTAGACTCCCAGTATTCTCACTCAAAGATCTAAAATTTTTTAAATAAAAACATTTAATTTTTTGTCCACTTTTTGCCAATCTCCAGAGCCCTGAAATCGTTGTTTTTAACAACCTTAACAGTTTTATATTTATTTTTAGGGAAGCACTTTCCTAACTCTTCCAGATAGCATACCTGGTAATCACAGTCAGCAGTGTAATTTTCAATTACTTCTGGCGCTCAACCCTACAAATTAGCATTTAACTAGATACATAGAGAGACAGCTATAGATGTATGTACTGTACTGTGCTTAGTCACTCTGTCGTATCCGACTCTGCATCCCCATGGACTGTGGCCCACCAGGCTCCTCTGTCCATGGGGATTCTCCAGGGAAGAATCCTGGAGTGGATTCCCATGCCTTCTTCCAGGGTATCTTCTCAACTCAGGGCTCCAACCAAGGCCTCCCACATTGCAGGCAGATTCTGTACCATCAGAGCCACCAGGGAAGCCATATAGCTATATAGTATATCTATATATGTTATTATAGAGGGGTCATATGTTAGCGATAGATAGATCCACCTATGTGGCTTTGTATCACTGTTTAACCTGAATCAATGACTTTACTGGTAATTATTAGCATGAATGCTGACTTGCCAAAAGATTCCAGAGTTCAACAAAAGTTTTAGACATGTGGATGGATGGAAGGATGACTAGATAGATGGATGGATAGGTAGATAGACAGACAGAATGAGCTGTACTGTGGATCAGCCACTGGGATATATAAGATCAGAACTTCTAAGAGTAAAACCAAATCTCTGCTTCTATGGAATTTATCTCCTAGAAGTATTGGAAAATATGGTACGGTTGACTTTTCTTATTTATCTACCATTGTTTAGTGTCGTAAATACAGTCTTTTAGCTAATCTTCTGGCCATCTTCATTTTTAGAGAGACAAAGGACTGAAAAATCAGAACCACAGAATTTAGCCTTGATGTTCTGTGTCCTTCTTCTTTATTTAACAAAAGATGTTGATATCCCAAGGTTATAAGACATATGAATATCAATTACATAATCTTATACTCTCAATACTATATATGACACAGTTATGTTTCTTGAATATATATTCATTCAACAGGAAGGAGAGGTGGAAAATTTATACAAATATGAACATCTTAATTCAGGGTATGAATATAGTCAGTAAAATACTGAACTAAATATTTCTATTCATTTTTGTACTCTTTGCAAGGCACTCCCTTGTCATAGTGAGTTGTCATGCTCGGATTTTTTTCTCAAGTCCCTTTGGCCATAACAACTAAGAAACTGGGAAGCAATGTGCCTTTAAACAGCTCTCCTGGTGGCTCAGTAGTAAAGAATTCACCGCACTGCAGGAGCCGCAGGAGACGTGGGTTCTTTCCCCGGCCTCAGGAAGACCCCTGGAGGAGGGCATGGAAGCCCACACTGGTGTTCTCACCTGGAGAATCCCGTGGACAGAGGAGCCTCACGGGCTGCAGTCCATGGGGTCACAGAGTCGGACGCCACTGAAGCGACTTGGCAGGCATGCATGCACACGCCTTTAGACTTGCCAGTGACGTTGCAGAGGGAAGGCGCTGTTCACCACTGGGAACGGGATGAAACGCGTCAGCCACAAGGGTGTCAGGCAGACTCATAGATTAACAGAGGGGAAAGCGAGGACTCGGCCCCAGTTCGGCCCCTGAGCTCAGCCTTGGATTCGAAGCATCACAGCACAGCCCACCCCCCGACATCTTGCTTCCATACATCACACAGATTCACGGTGACTCTGAACACCTGCTTGCCCTGATGATCAGAAGTGGGTTTTAGCTTTCCAGACATCTTCTGTCTCACTTGGCATCAGGTATGCAAACTGCAGGGTCAGTTCTGACGTCAGTCTAGTGGTGGGCTGAGGCATTGATTGGTATGCTTACTCCAATGTTCACATCTTTTAGAAGTGTTATTTTTATCTGATATTAGAAAGCCAGAGGTATTTTCAGTTGCTATTGTTGTAAATTGTGACCAAATTTCAAATGTGGAAATCTTGGGGGATTTTAAAGCATGTGAATCCCTTATAACATACTGTGCTCATAGAGAACATGGTACATGGTTCACTGGTGATAACACATAAGGAGCTCGTAGCTGTTCGTTGCTTGTCTCACCACCAATAAGCCATCTTTGGGCTGTTCGTTTCCTCCAAGTACTGCCCACAGTAAATCCTGTACTTATAAAAGAAAGTATTGCTCTGCTCTGACTGCTCCACATCTTAGATGTCTAACAGCCTGTGCAGGCCAGTCTGTGTGTTGCCTCACCTGGAGTACAGAGTAAAGAAACCGATGTCTCTTTATGAATTTTCGTGGCAGTTATTAATATTATGAGTTTGAATTTTCCATCAGCTTTCAAATTGTTTAAATTATAGGTGAGCTAACATAAAATTTTCTTTTTTAATTAATTAATTAATTTATTTATTTTTATTGTTTTTGCCATACATTGTCATGATATCACCATGGGTTTACATATGCTTCCCCTCTGGAACCCCCCTCCCTCCTCCCTCCCCCCCGGGAAATCTCTCTGCACCAGCCCCGAGCATCAATCCTGGGCTGGCGATTGATTAGACACATGACAATTAACATGCTTCAATGCCCTTCTCCCATATCATCCCACCCTTACCCTCATCCACAAAGTCCACGAGTCTATTCTATACATCTGTGTTCCTTTTGCTGTCTCGCATGTTGGGTTCTCGTTATCAAACACATGAAAAGATGCTCAACATCACTCATTATCAGAGAAATGCAAATCAAAACCACAATGAGGTACCACTTTACACCAGTCAGAATGGCTGCCATCCAAAAGTCTACAAGCAATAAATGCTGGAGAGGATGTGGAGAAAAGGGAACCCTCTTACACTGTTGGTGGGAATGCAAACTAGTATAGCCACTATGGAAAACAGTGTGGAGGTTCCTTAAAAAGCTGCAAATAGACCTGCCATATGACCCAGCAATCCCACTGCTGGGCATATACACCGAGGAAACCAGAATTGAAAGAGCCACATGTACCCCAATGTTCATCGCTGCATTGTTTACAATAGCCAGGACATGGAAGCAACCTAGATGCCCATCAACTGAAAAAATTTTCTTAAATACTGAAATTATCTGGTCTGATAGTTCTTTGCACCTAGTCTTTTAGCTGGTAAATATAATTTTTAGCATGAGTGGTGTCTCTCATTTGCACTCAGTTCAGTTCAGTCACTCAGTCATGTCTGACTCTTTGCAACCCCATGGACTGCAGCACACCAAGCCTCCCTGTCCATCACCAACTCCTAGAGTTTACTCAAACTCATGTCCATCAAGTCGGTGATACCATCCAGCCAACTCATCTTCTATTGTTCCCTTCTCCTCCTGCCTTCAATCTTCCCTAGCATCAGGGTCTTTTCCAATGAGTCAACTCTTTGCAACAGGTGGCCAAAGTATTGGAGTTTCAGCTGCAACATCAGTCCTTCCAATGAACCCCCAGGGCTGATCTCCTTTAGGATGGACTGGTTGCATCTCCTTGCAGTCCAAGGGACTCTCAAGAGTCTTCTCCAACACCACAGTTCAAAAGCATCAATTCTTCGGCACTCAGCTTTCTTTGTAGTCCAACTTTCACATCCATACATGACTACTGGAAAAACCTTGACTAGATGGACCTTTGTTGGCAAAGTAATGTCTCTGCTTTTTAATATGCTGTCTAGGTTGGTCATAACTTTTCTTCCAAGGAGCAAGTCTCTTTTAATTTCATGGCTGCAGTCACCATCTGCAGTAATTTTGGGGCCCCCAAAATATAAAGTCTCTCGCTGTTGCCAATGTTTCCCTATCTATTTGCCATGAAGTGATGGGACCAGATGCCATGATCTTAGTTTTTTGAATGTTGAGTTTTAAGCCAACTTTTTCACTCTCCTCTTTCACTTTCATCAAAAGGCTCTTTAGTTTTCCTTTGCTTTCTGTCATAAGAGTGGTGTCATCTGCATATCTGAGGTTATTGATATTTCTCCTGGTAATCTTGATTCCAGCTTGTGCTTCCTCCAGCCCAGCATTTCTCATGATGTACTCTCCATAGAAGTTAAATAAGCAGGGTGACAATATACAACCTTCACGTACTGCTTTTCCTATTTGGAACCAGACTGTTGTTTCATGTCCAGTTCTAACTGTTGCTTCCTGATCTGCATTCATTGCATTTTAAAATTTTTAAAAAATCTATCAATGAAAATTTCATAATTTATCAGAATGACATCAAAATTACTTGGGTATATTTATTTACCCACACAGGTGTGTGTTTATTCATATGATTTTAATATAATGCCATATATATATAATTGATTAGGTAATATATATTTGTTAGGTACAGGAATTTGGGCTTTTCTACCTTAACCAAATACAAAAATAGTAAATTGTATGTACTTTGAGAATACAGTTAGATTTGGGTTTTTTAATTATTTTTTTAACTTGCAAAGCCCTAGTACAGTTCCAACACAAAAGCAGACTCCCAATAAGTACTGATGTAAATAATAATAAACACAAGTATATGTACCTATTGAATAATGATAAAAATGTAAAATATGTTTTACCATTGGCTTAAACATTTGAAGACATGAATTTTATTATTTTAATTTAGAAAAGAACATTCTAATGCTAACAAAATGTATTGTCTAAATAACAGTATCAAAAAGCACCTTGATGAAATTACTGAAAACAGTCCACGATCATGTACTTAATTCTACTTTGAAGTCATCTTTAGGTCAGTACCAAATTATTTCATCTTTATTCAAGATTGGGTGAAAATGTGATAGAATCGGTGATCTAGAAACAGAAATAAATTCCTCTTCATGTATATCCTGATATAAAGGAGTTTTTACCAGATTAAAAAAGCAACAACAAGTTTGCAGATACCCTTCAGCCTCAGAGAGGGTTGGAAAAGCCCCGCAGAGCTTGAGGCTAATTCCTGTGCCGTCAGTCCTCAGTAAGAGGGCACAGGGTGGCCAGCTACTGCTCCTCTCGTTCATTCACTGAGTCATTCGTTCGTCCATTGTCTAGACATTAGTAGTTTAATATTTTAGTTAACAAATACTATAGGGCAACTACTATCATAGGCTCCAAACATTCCAGAGTGAATCAGAATCTTTGCCCTCAAGGAGTTTATGGTTAAGAGAGCTATGTTTATAAACATGCAATTATACTGGAACATGTAAATGCAGCGATAGTGACGCTGCAAACCCGATAAGGAAACCAAACCAGCTCGGGGTAAAGTAGTAAGAAATAGGAGGAGGTGGTAGAGAAGCCTTCCTTGAGATGCCTCAACTGTTTAAGGGGCACATACTCTTTCAAAGAGGTGACTTGAGCAGAGGATAAACCTAACTCCACGAGTGACTTCCCTGGCTGTTCAGTGGTTAAGACTCCACTTTCACTGCAGAGGACCTGAGTTCCATCCCTGACCAGGGAACTAAGATCCCACGTGCCATGTGGTCTGGCAAAAAACCCCCAAAAAACCAAACAACCCTGTGAACTTGAAGAGATCGCTTATCTTTTCCAAACTTCAGCTTCCACATCAGTAAGCTACCAAAGTCAAATATGATTCAGAATTTGCTTCTATTGCAACATCCTCTCATTTTAGAAGAGCAGGCAAACAGGAAAAAGCCCATCACCAACCCAGGCCTGACAGTCTTCAAGCTGTCACGTACAGTTTGACAGCCACAGGTGGCTGAAATAGTCCCCTCCCGAAGCTGCAGAACCCAAAATGTCTCAGAAACTTTGAAGAGGTAGCGCACTGTTTGTACACTCATTCATGAAATAATTATAACAAACACAGCCAAATTCAAAGGAAGGAGGCAGGAACCAGTCAAAATGCACAGGGAAGGAAACCCTGCACAGAAAGAAAAGGTGAGCCCGTCAGCAAGGATGTCTCTCAGGGAGCAGGGAGAGAGTGGGGCTGACAACCTACAGGTGTGATTTGTGGGAGCCGCTGGGGAGGAGCCCAGGACGCAGGGTCAGGATGGCTCAGAATCAGGGTGGGACTCATTCCAGAGCACACTTATCCGTCTGTTAGGCAGTGGTATATCTTTTTCATTAGTGCTTTCTCAGAGCATACGCTTTTTTGTTGTCTCCAAGAGCCACTGTAGGAGAACCAGCAAAGAAAGGAAAATTAAGAGATGGGGAAGTTAACAAAGAATGTGCTGCTTGAATTGGAATCTCAGCCCTTCTCTCTTATTCACAACATTAATTCAGTATGTGTAAAAGAAATTAAATATATATATATGTACAGATGTGAGAGTTGGGCCATAAAGAAGGCTGAGTGCTGAAGAACTGATGCTTTCAAATTATGGTGCTGGAGTAGACTCTTGAGAGTCCCTTGGACAGCAAAAAGATCAAACCAGTCACTCTTAAAGGAAATCAACCCTGAATATTCATTGGAAGGACTGATGCTAAAGCTGAACCTCCAGTACTCTGGCCATCCGAAGGGAAAAAGCTGACTCTTTGGAAAGGACCCCGATGCTGGGAAAGATTGAAGGCCAAAGGAGAAGGGGGCAGCAGAGGATGAGATGTTTAGATAGCACCAGCGACTCAGTGGACGTGAACTCGAGCAAACTCGGAGATGGTGGAGGGCACAGAAGCTTGCATGGAGCTGCCAAAGAGCTGGACACAACTTAGCGACTGAGCAACAGCAATGTATGGGTTAGCTATCATCTCTCTATTTATCTAAAGCCTTATAAGAGATTTTAAAAAACTCATTTTAAAAGCTTCTTTTTTACCAATGGTGTTTTTTTGGCGATTCATTCTGTACTGTACTAAAATAATTTGCTTGGCTCCAAATCAAATAGCAAAATTATCACATTTAATAACTTTAAAACTAAGCTAATTTTGAATGCACAATGACTCAGGGTGATGTCACATAGCTCATTTCAGTAAAGCAGCTGAAAGCAAACCAAGGCAGAGCAAGTCACAGAACCATGTGTTTAGTTCATCGGTGCTCACACTTCCTGGAATGCTAAGCATAGCTACCAGAAACACTTCTTCTTTTTGCAAATTAGAAAGGTCATGTTCTAAGTAGAGTTGGGGAGAGAGAGCAGAGTGCAGCTAGCTGAGGTGCCATGGCAGAGGTCCTTACCTACTACCCACAAGACCCATGGGGGTGATGGTGATCGACAACCCACTTGTAAAAAAGCAACAGGAAAAACACATTAAAAAAAAACAAATTCAGTATTATTTTTTCTCAAGCGATGTAGTGCATGAAGTTATCTGGAAAATTGATTAAAATGAACATTTTTATCCCATCTCCAGATATTGTAAATGTTTAATTCTAGGGTGGCAATCATGAAATGGCCTTGTAATCAAAATGTTTACATTTCCTAGCTGTACTTGGAGAATTAGCCCACATCCTTCCCATATCAGAACATGGCTCTCTCATTTTCCAACTTCTGGGATTTTTCTTTTTACTAAACATAAGGACACTGAGTAATGTCATTCATTACCAGAAATCCAGTCAGTATCAATTCGGTGATATCATTCAGTTCTACCAAGCTCTTATCTTATACTCTTTCTATTAAGACACTTCTGTTGAGGCAGTCCAAGCACAGGTTGGAAAAGAATTTCTAGACACGGAGAATTTCAGAAGGGAGTGAGTTTTTTAAGAACAGAGAACAGAGATAATGTGGGCAGCGGGTTGACCTCCTGACAGACCAGGAAGAGCTGACAGTTGTCATGGGTTAATAGCCAATTTTTACAGCCTCAAGACAAAGAAAATTCCCGCTGGGAGGGTGGCATTAGGTGGCTGGTTGGGGAGCTATAGGATAACTACCAGGGAAGGCATTTTTGCCTAATTTGAGTTAGGAAGCCTGCTGATGGTGATCAGAGGGGCTTGGCAATGGTTACCGAGGGGGTCAAAGGAGATCCCACCAGTCCTTCCTAAAGGAGATCAATCCTGAATATTCATTGGAAGGACTGATGCTGAAGCTGAAACTCCAATACTTTGGCCACCTGATGCAAAGAGCTGACTCATTGGAAAAGGCCCTGATGCTGGAAAAGATGTTAGAGAAGGAGATGACAGAGGATGAGATGGTTGGATGGCATCACCGACTCGATGGACATGAGTTTGAGCCAGCTCCTAGAGTTGCTGATGGACAGGGAAGCCTGGAATGTCACAGTCCATGGGGTAGCAGAGAGTCAGACATGATTGAGCGACTGAACCACTAAACATGTAATAAGATGATTTAAAAATTAATTGTCATATGTAAGCACAACAGGAGAAGAACTTATCCTACTTGTAGAATTAGAAAATAAACTGTTAACAGGTAGAGATTTATGAGCCCGGATGTGTTTCAAGCATTTATCCAATAACAGCAACCTAGCATTTTACCAAGCAGTGTCCTAAATCTGTATATACCATATAGCTTTGGTCACAGAAAGGGCTATAAAGGAAGTGAAAAATTACCCAACTTTACAGTAGTTTGTGATTTGGCTATGGGAAGATTTCTTTTTTCCTTTTTTAAACTTCTAATGTGTTTAATTTGTCTTATGCCTAAGTTTGACAATTTCATTACTTATTCACTGATTTGGCAAAATTTTTTCAGGGTCCACTGTCTACCTCTTGTTTTCATTACCACCATAATGTAATTGGAGAGCTAGATATAGTCATTTATTTAGGTATATCTGTTCATATATACCTACACCCATAACGCATTAGTCTGCCATAGCACTGAGGAAGCAAAATTCCCAGAGAGGGATCTCACGGGTCTGCTGGGGAATGGGAGGGCTCTACTCTGGGCTCTGCTGTGGTTCGAACGTGCTCTTGCATCTCATTCTCTAACCAGCGCTTCTCCGAACATGCTTTTCTCCTGGCAGAGGCGCAGCACAGAAAGCCCAGGTAAGACCCCGAAGCACGCGTCAGAGCTCCGAGTCCTGCCCTCTCACTCCTTTGGGAAAGACAGGTCATACAGTTAAGCCCGGAATCAATGGAGCGAGAAAGGATGCCCGGCACACTCTATGGGCTGGAGCCTGAGGGCAGAGGAGTGAGAGCTGGAAATAACTGACAGTCCACTCTGGCAGACAGCTGCCTGCAAGCCAGGAAGAGAGTTCTCGCCAGTGATCAAATAGATCAGCACGTTGATCTGAACCTTCTACCCTCCAGAGCTGTGAGAAAACGATTTGTTGTTGTTGTTGTTTATGCCACCCAATGTGTGGTATTTTGTGTGGCTGCCCAAGGGGACCAATGCAAGATTAGATTTTCATGTTTCTCATCAGGTCCTTTGCAAGCTTCCTCAGAATGAACACATGGCCAGACATGTTGCATAACCCAATTCTACCTAAAATTTTAGTGTCACTGATAAACTTTTCTTACCACTTGTAGATAAGACCATACTTTTCATGTATATAAGATGTCTGTGCTGTGTGCTCAGTCATGTCAGACTCTTTGCAACCCCTTGGACTATAGCCCACCAGGCTCTTCTTTCTGGCCATGGAATTTTCCAGGCAAGAATACCGGACTCAGTTGCCATTTCTTACTCCAGGGTCTTCCCACCCTGGGGATCAAACCTGCATCTCCTGTGTCTCCTGCATTGGCAGGTGAGTTCCTCACCACTAGTGCCATCTGGGAAGTCCGTATAAGATGTTTCTATGCCTACCATTTAAACACATGTGTGAGGACGATAATGGCATTGTCTCACTGTGTGATTCTATATGTTCACATGAGCCCACTGCTGCCTAGATTTGATAAACCTGTAAAGCTTAAGAGAAAAAGGAACTCTATTGCTCTGACTTGATCCAAGACGACTTGCATGCTTATCTCTTTTTATCTTCATGACCAGCTTGCAGGTAGGTTATGTTATGTTATAGCCTTGAAACCTAAGGATCATACCTTCCCCAGGTTGTAATTTCTCTGGAGCCAAGATTGGAGTGTAGCCTTTCAGGGTCTTTTTTAATCTGCTAGATTACTCAGTCTCCAAAGTTAGGGGTGATGCTTACAGACCCCCAGTGCCCATCTTCTATCATGAGGCTGTGCAAACACATATTCTTCTAAATTTGGGGATGACAGAGGCTATGACTGATGACGTGTTGACTGGCCAGCAATTGTTTGCAAAGGTTTAACTGCAGATCCAAAACAGTGGAATGTTTGTATTTTTATAAGTTACCAATGTTCCTATAGCTATACTAATATATATATATATATATATATATATATATATATATATAATTATTTATTTGCTAAAAATTCAATGAATTTCATGTTTTATGACAATATATTTTAGGATATTGAATTGAATATTGAATTATTTTTTGCTGTCTGACAATGACCTTAAATCTGACTGATATCTGGCTTCAAACATTACATGGTTTTAACAAGCATTACCTTTAAAAGTGGCATTTAAAGAACAGATTTATTGTTTGCTGATGAGCTATTTCCCTTCCTGTGAGTGTAGTACCTAGTCGTTCATTTTTCACTTTTTGTCTAAGGTCAAATGTAGGATCAATTTAAACTTTTATAAATCTCTGTCTACAACTCTGTCTTACCATAACCATGATGATCTACAAGGCTGCCTCCATCTCTCATTTCAATATGTGAAAGTTCTATTAGAATTTCAGGTGACAAATTGCTTGCAGCATGAAGCCACAAAAAACAAATTAGAGAACTCCATAGCAGTACTGTTAGGGGATTCTCACTACCTGTCAAATGGCAGAGTTTAAAATCAATTGGATTATATAAAATGCATTTTTCAGCTCCAGCTCATGTTTCTCCTTTCCATGAAATATAGGGAAATTGAATGCAACATGGTTATGAAATAAGGCTAGAAATAAAAAAAAAAGTAGTGAAGAATTGAAGACCTTGTTTTAAGATCTAACATGTTAGAAATTTCCTCGTATCATAGGTTCTGCACTGTTAAAATCATGAGAAAAGCCTCCCTTTTAGAAATGGGATGAAAGTTTAGGGGAAGAAATTGTGAATCATATTTTCCCAGTACACAAACTAGGTTCTATTAAAAGTAATATACTTGTCACAGCATCATTAATTATTTGTAAGTGAAGGATTTTCCCTTTTGTTTTACTGACTTATTTCCTAAAGATTAAGTACCTGGCCTTTTAATATTTTTGTTCTTCCTACACACCCACCAGCCCTTTGGTGTTTTTATGCACTTCAAAACTTCAGCTCTCATTAAAAGGAACGAGTTTGAGTCAGTTCCAGTGAGGTGGACGAACATAGAGCTAGCTATAAAGAGGGAAGTATGTCAGAAGGAGAAAAACAAATATTGTATATTAACACACACACACACACACATATGTATATATATATATATGGAATCTAGAAAAATGGTACGAATGACCCTATCTGTGGGGCAGGAATAGAGACAGAGATGTAGAGAGCAGACTCGTGGACACAGCAGGGGAAGGAGAGGGCGGCATGAATCGGGAGAATAGCATTGAAATGTATCTACATTACCATGTTTAAAACAGATAGTTAATGGAAAGTCGCTGTTTAACACAGGGACGCCTAGAGGGGTGGTACCCTGTGACAACCCAGAAGGATGGGATGGGGTGCGAGGTGGGAGGGAGGTCACGAGGGAGCGGGTGTGTGTACACTTAGGGGTGGTTCACATCGCTGTATGGCAGGAACCAACACAACGTTGTAGAGCAAGTATCCTCCAGGTGAAAGTAAATAGGAAAAAATTGGCCCTAGCATCATTATGCATTATCCGTGTGACTCCAGCTGTAATGAAAGTGAAAGTCACTCAGTCGTGTCCGACTCTTTATGGCTCCATGGACGACACAGACCACGGAATTCTCCAGGCCAGAGGACGGCGGTGAGTAACCGTTCCCTTCTGGGGGATCTTCCCAACCCAGGGATGGAACCAGCTGAGCCACAGGGGAGCCCCGACTCTAACTTCTCTATTATTGTTAGTCTCATGTCTTTAATTTGGAGAAGACAATGGCCCCCCACTAGGAAAATCCCATGGACGGAGGAGCCTGGTGGGCTGCAGTCCATGGGGTCGCTACAAGTCGGACAGGACTGAGCGACTTCACTTTCCCTTTTCACTTTCACGCACTGGAGAAGGAAACGGCAGCCCACTCCAGTGTTCTTGCCTGGAGAATCCCAGGGACGGGAGCCTGGCGGGCTGCCGTCTACGGGGTCGCACAGAGTCGGGCACGACTGAAGCGACTCAGCAGCAGCAGCAGCAGTCTTTAATTCTCTGCTGTTCACAGCATCTTCACAATTGGGAAAGGACTACCTCGAGGCTGTACATTGTCAGCCTGCTTATCTAACCTCTATGCTGAGTACATCATGCAAAATGCCAGGGTGGATGCACCACAAGCTGGAATCAAGTCTGCCAGGAGAAATATCAGCAACTTCTGATACTCAGGTGATACTACTCTAGTGGAAGAAAATGAGGAGGTGCTAATGAACCTCTTGATGAGGATGAAAGAGGAGAGTGAAAAGGCTGGCTTAAAACTCAGCATTCAAAGAACTAAGATCACAGCATCCATCCCCATCACTTCATGGCAAATAGATGGGGAAAAAGTGGGAACAGTGACAGATTTCATTTTCTTGGGCTCCAAAATCACTACAGATGGTGACTGCAGCCATAAATTAAAAGACTCTTGCTTCTTGGAAGAAAAGCTGTGATAAACATAGACAGTGTATTAAAAAGCAGAGACATCACTTTGTCAACAAAGGTCCATATGGTCAAAGCTATGTTTCTTTCCAGTAGTCATGTATGTATGTGAGAGTTGGGCCATTAAGAAGACTGAGTGTCAAAGAATTGATGCTTTTGAACTGTGTTGCTGGAGAAGACTCTTGAGAGTCCGCTGGACAGCAAGGAGATCCAACCAGTCCATCCTAAAGGAAAGCAGTCCTGAATATTCATTGGAAGGACAGATGCTGAAGTTTCAATATTTTGGCCACCTGATATGAAGAGCTGACTCATTAGAAAATACCCTGATGCTTGGAAAGACCGAGGGCAGGAGGATAAGGGAACGACAGAGGATGAGATGGTTGGATGGCATCACCGACTCAATGGACTTGAGTGTGAGCAAACTCTAGGAGGTAGTGAGGGACAGGGAAGCCTGGCTTGCATGCAGTCCATGGGGTGGCAAAGAGTCAGACATGATTTAGCATATGAACAACAGCAAAAGAGTGTCTTGGATTACCTATGTTACCTTAAATTCAACATGTCATTACATTGTATAATATTAGCATTTTCTCCAAAAGATGCAGTATTAGTCTGTTTTACTATTATGCTTCCATTCTCTCAGTAATAGCTGGGAGTCATGTTTGACTCTTTCATTTTATTCCTTCCATACATTAATTACTTGCTTTATTGATATTTCTTTACTTTAAAGTCCCCCCAACCATTTCCAATGCCACAGTCTTTTTATAGACTTTCAACATCTCTTCTACATTCATTACCATTTTTCCTTTATACCTCAGCTTTACCCACTCCAACCCATCGTACATATTAAGCTTGCATTTCTCTTTCTAGAAAATATATTGTTCACCCTGGTCTCTTTAATCCAAAGTCATTAATGTTTCTCTACTTCCTAGATAATAAAGCTTACTCTAATTACTTTGCCTAAAATTCTCCTAAAAGCATAGTTTCTATTTTTCTTTCCAACCTTGTCTCTCACTACTTCCCAACACAGTCTTTTTTAGTTGATTCATTATTTCCTGGACATGCCATACAGAAACAACTTCAATTATGTGATTTCCACGTCTTAAATTATTTTCCCTTGTTTTTCACAGGGCCCCAACTCCTGCAACCTTCTATAATGACCTCTCTCAAACCCCACTGTGATTCCCTATTTTCAACTTCTAAACCACTTACCATCTGTTACAGGTCTTCAGCACAAAGAAAATCAATAACAATACAACTGATCTTCTGTCTCTTCATGTGTATTGAAGTATTCTGGAAGAAGGCCTCTTTTTCCTATTACCTACTGCAATGCTCTGTATTCTAAATATATTAGTCTAATAAATATTTTATGGCAGAAAGTGAAGAGGAACTAAAGAGCCCCTTGATGAAAGTGAAAGAGGAGAGTGAAAAAGCTAGCTTAAAACTCAACATTCAAAAAACCATGATCATGGTATCCAGTTCCATAACTTCATGGCAAATAGATGGAAAAACAATGGAAACAGTGACAGACTTTATTTTCTTGGGCTCCAAAATTACTGCAGATGGTGACTGCAGCCGCAAAATCAAAAGACACTTGCTCCTTAGAAGAAAAGCTACGACCAACCCAGACATCATATTAAAATCAGAGACATTACTTGGCCAACAAAGGTCTGTCTAGTCAAAGCTATGGTTTTTCCGGTAGTCATATATGGATGTGAGAATTGGACCATAAAGAAAGCTTAGAGCCGAAGAATTGATGCTTGCAAATTTTGGTGTTGAGAGTCCCTTGGACTGCAAGGAGATCCAACCAGTCCATCCTAAGGGAAATCAGTCTTGAATATTCATTGGAAGGACTAATGCTGAAGCTGAAACTCCAATACTTTGGCCACCTGATGTGAAGAACTGACTCACTGGAAAAGACCCTGATGCTGGGAAAGATTGAGGGCAGGAGGAGAAGGGGACGATGACAGAGGATGAGATGGTTGGATGGCATCACCGACTCGATGGACATGAGTTTGAGCAAACTCCGGGAGTTGGTGATGGTCAGGGAAGCCTGGTGTGCTGCAGTCCATGGGGTCGCAAAGAGCTGGACATGACTGAGCAACTGAACTGAATAAATATTTCCTTGTTTTTGCTGAAAATGATTGTAGAGATGATATTTGCTATGTCAGCACCCGTATATCCCTGGGATGGGAAGATCCCCTGGAGAAGGAACTGACAACCCACTCTGATATTCTTGACTGGAAATTCCATGGAGAGAGGAGCCTGGCAGGCTATTGACCGTGGGGTCACGAAGAGCTGACTCAGCAACTGAACAGCAACAAGGACACGTCTGTCATTGGAGACGCTTTCCTGGCAAACAGTCTGGAGTCCCCCCCTTATTCGTACTCGTCACTCCCTCATATTTGCCTGAACCTGAGCTGAAGTTTGTATAATTAAAGATCTGGATAATCAGAGGAAAGAAAGAAAAATAGTCTTAAGAAATGAAACAGCACATAATAAAGTATAAGGGAATAATGGACAGTGGTTGGTGAGTGGGAATCAGCATACTGAGAGTAGAGAGCGTTGTTCACGGTAGAGTCTGGCCAGCTGAAGGAAATTTTAAAATGTAAACTCTAGAAAGGTGAAAAAGATCATTCCCAATAGGAAAGTCTGAAGGGGGAAATGATGAGCAAAGTATTGTTTAAAATGTGCATCAATGTTTAAAAAGTGTTTACCTGAGAAATAAAGAAAATTGTCTTGAAAAGGCTTCCCTGGTGGCTCAGATGGTAAATAATCTGCCTGCAAGGCAGGAGACCTGGGTTTGATCCTTGGGTTGGGAAGACCCTCTGGAGGAGGGCATGGCAACCCACTCCAATATTCTTGCCCAGAGAATCCCCAGGGATAGAAGAGCCTTGTGGGCTACAGTCCATGGGGTCACAAAGAGACAGACATGACTGAGTGACTAAGCACAGATGGTGAAAATAAAAGACAAAGATTCTGACAGCAATTATATATGAGAAGGGAGTAACCAGGTTTAAAGCATTCTGTAGTCATAATATTGTTTGAAGACAGAAAGGGTTATGTTTAATATCATGAGATATGTAAAGGATTATGATTTAAGAGTTAAGTGTTGGTTGCTCAGTCATGTCTGACTCTTTGCAACACAATGGACTGTGGCCCACCAGCTCTGTCCATGGAATTCTCCAGGCAAGAGTACTGGAGTGGGCAGCCATTCCCTTCTTCAGAGGACAGCAAGAGAAATGAAGCCACATACATCAGTAACCATATTATATATAAATGGACTAAAATCATTAACTAAAATAACCAAATTGTCACTACGGAAAGACTTACACACTCATCAAAATTGTCTCCCCTTTTTCTTGAGTACCAAGAGACTCCATGCCCCAGATGTCTTTAAGCGGTATTAATTATTAGTTCAGCCAATGAAATGTGAGAATCGACACTGCTTCCAAGTCTTTCCCACAAAACTCTCCCACATGGCTATTTCACACTGTTTCATCTTCCACTCTCCACCACAGTGACAAACGGCATTACGGAATAGCTATGGAGGGGAGTCAGCGCTATCATAGAAAAGGTATGTAAACTGTTGAATCCATTACACGTAGGGAGGAAGGGAGGGAGGGAGCGAGGGAGCGAGGCAGGGAAGGAAGCAGGGAGGCAGAGAGAGGTCTGGGCCACTTTGCAGACTGGCTCTGCGCTGGGGACTCTCTTTCAAAGCTTTGCTGTTGTTCGGTCCATCAGTCGTGGCGGACTCTTTGCGACCCCCAGGACTGCAGCACGCCAGGCTTCCCTGTCCTTCACCATCTCCTGGAGCTTGCTCGAACTCCTGTCCATTGAGTCAGAGATGCTTTCAAAGCTTAGCCAGGCCTTCTGTGATTCTGCCACAACCTTCACTTTCGGCTTGCGCTAAGCCTGGAACTCGGGGAAGCTTAAGGTCTTCTCCCTCTCCCTGCCTGGACTCACATGTGCTTTTCTAAATGTCTGCTGTGTGAGGTGCACTTCAATGCCCTAATTTCCTATCATAGAAACGGTTCTTTGCTACAACTGTGATCTATTTTCTCAGGCAGTAGCCGGTCATTCATTTGCCTTACAATGTTACAAAGAATATCCTCTGCATAACAGCTTTTCTGCTCTGAGAGGGTTCCTAGTTAAATAAAACAAAGCAAGAGCCTGTCCCAGTTCTTTAGACAGCCCCCAAGCAGGTCAAAACAGGCAAACATAAGTCTTCATAATTCTGTTCATCCCCTTGGGCCAGGAATCATGGCCCACACTTGGAACGTAGGTTGTCTAAGTCCCCAGAGCAGCTCTGAGATGGGGAGTGGGGTGGGGCATGACAAGTAAAAATGCTGCAAAGCCTTCTTACTGTGTTTCTCGATTTGCAATTTATTTGACTGCTGTTAACTGAACTATTTTCCAGCCTTCTAAGTTGATTGTGATAGTTTCTGCTCAGTTTTTCATGCTTCTGTAGAAGAGTGAGCCCTTGAAATTACCTACTCTACTATTTTCACCAGTGTTCCAGAAGCATCATTCTGCATGCAATATTTTCATGGAAACATTTCTGTAACTCTACAGTGATACTTTTTTTTTTAGTATAACCAGATTTTAATATCATAATGACCACAATGTTCTCCAATTACATGTACATCTGTATTAAAGCATTTATTGTGTGTCTGTATTATTATAGAAATGGCTGCCAAATTATTCAAATTGAGCTATTTTGCTACCAAAAATGAGGCAGCCTAATTATGGAAGTGACATAGAAAAACCCCAAACTCTGGGTTCTGGTCATTCCTTATAGCTTAATTAGCTGTTTGACTAACTTAGCCCTTTTCTTTCTCAGATACTTCACTTGTAAAATGAAACTATGGCATTTGCTGATCTGAAAAGCCCTTCTCAGTTCTAATCTTCCATTGAGTGTCAGAAGAGATGATGTAATTCATAGTTGTAAACTAAATATGCTGTATAACATATGATTTCTTTAAGGGAAGATGGAGCAAACTTACATGTAAACACACACGCAGTAGTTTGGGGAGAGGCGTTCAGGGCATGTCTGGATAAGCCTGTTATATAAACTGGGATTGAACACTAAGTGTTGCCTTCAGTACATTCAACATATTTTCTAGTAGTCCGCAATGAATATTTTATTTGGACTGTCAATATTAACTAAAAACAGGCCACGTTTGCATTTACAAACATAGAAAAATATATATAAATAACAAAGTTTGAAAGATTTAAAGAAGTCAGTGGGTTTTAAGAGGGAGAACACTGACTGTGGCCTCATTAAAATGAACAGAATTAAGAAGCTAGCAAATGCCTGGTCACTTTCCATTTTTGTTCTTAGTTGAAATTGAACATTTTATTCCGTTTCCTGAAGTCCAAAAGGATGATCCTCAGATCTCTACAGATATGTGAAACTCCATGGGCTTTTCTTTCATGCTTATAATTTATCAAATAAAGGTGTGTTGACTGAGAAACTGAGCTCTGACTGCACAAAATTCTACAAAATATGGGAGCCTCAAGCTTAATGGCAGCCTGCCAAGTAAAGTAATATATAAGTTATAGAATTTAGTGAGGAAATTGTTTATTTTCAGAACATTTCTGAAAATATGTGCTTCTTAAATGGGTAAGATCACACCTAAGGAGACTTTCTTCAGGGAAATAGATATTTAAAAACTGGTATTCTACATCAGTTTTGCTCACAGCTGGTATTAAACATAGAATAGTATCAAAAAAGTTCCCATCTTCTATCACTCCAATATAAAATGAATACCTGATTGGTCACTGATGCAAGATTTAGTCAAATGTGAAGCTTCTTTAAAGCATATAATGGTATATAGTTTATTTAAATAAAACGACAGTGCACAAAAAAAGCAGTGATAGAGCTGGCTAAAATAAGAATAACCCGTTTTTAAAGAGTTCCTCTTATTAATATTAACAGACTCAGCTGTCTGTCTATTTAGACTTCAGAAAAATCATGCAAAGCAGTATCATCACTATTTTACAAGTGAAGAAACTAAGGTTCAGTGAGACAAAATGCATTGTCTGAGCATCAGCACACAATGTGATAGAAATCAGAACAATGAAATGCAGAGGACCAGCCTGCGATCCACACCCCGCTGGGTACTTGACTGTTATAAAGTGCCTTTTTTATTTTTGAGCTTCAGTTCTATACCCCCATCTATAAAATGAGAGCAGCAGCACCAACTTTGTAGAACTGTTCTGAAAATTAACTAATATTTCCATGAATTGCTTGATATATGAGAGGTACTTAGTAAATGATAGTAGTTCTATCAGAGCAGCAGAGAGAATATTCAGTCCCAGATGTTTTACCTTGAAAGCTTTTTTCAGTATGCCATTTTGCTTTTTCACTTATAAACAAAACAACAAAACAAACAGAATCCCAGTTTTGCTGCTCCCTGCAAGGTCACATAGGTGGTGGCGAGATCGCTAGGCTTGTCATTGGCAAAAATATATTCTTTTTTCAGCCGGTTCCCATAGGAATATCTGTGTATGCTTGGAAACTTAACTTCTCCAAGACTTCAGTTCTTGTTCTGTAATAAGAGGCTGTAATAGGAGTTTCCTTGGCCTCCTAACAAAGTTATTATAGATGTGAAATAAAAATAAGAAATATTAAAATACAAGGTATATAAAATAAGGAATTATTATACAATTATTATAGTTAACATAATTGTTTTCAATTTATGAAAATTACACATATTTCACTTAAATTTGAGACTATGAACTAACCAAATATAAGAACCAAAAATAAAAAGCATTCATTTCGCTCAGTGACCTTTCTTAAGTGTACTTAGCTCCTGATAACAGTCACGTTTACTCGGTACTTACATGGGCAGGCACTGCTCTAAATGTTGTTCTAAGTGGTTCATATGTATGTGTTCATTTTATCTTATGCACATACCCTTCTAAACACCCGAATATTTAGCTTTTTCTTATAAAATATCAATGAAACTTGGTCAGAGCTGTATACTGTAGCATGCAGTGGCTTGTTGAATCTAGGTATGTAGTTTGAGGAGCCAGAGTTGGGCCTGAGTCATTAGTCCTACTGAGGTTACTTTATAAATTGACTGCAGAGGGGCACCTTTTCTTTCCATGAGCCCAGATCTTTCTCACTCTCCTTCTGGAGTCCATCGGGATAGACGCTGACGGGTCACGGAGAGGTCCTCCAGACATATGAAGCGAGCACCTGAGAGCCCGGCCGAGGCGCCCACCGTCCATGTTTGAATGACAACCTTCTGGCTGAATGACAATGAATCCCAATCACACTAAGGGATTGCAACCAGGGTTGCAACCAGAGGCTTAAACTTGTGGGTCACTTTAAAAAAGGTAGGTTCTGCAATTTGAAAACGTGTACTATCAGAGCTAAGGTATTAACATCGGCTCTCAAACATGATTTTTATAAATCAGTTTGGAAAAAATTTTCTAAATGTAATTTCACCATAATGGAGGCTAGACATACTTATTCATACTTAGACAAATTCCTGGAGGTTGAATGAATTGTTTTTTCTACTGTGAGAATATGGTCTCTTTTAACTCAGTAGCTTGGAAAAATCGAGACCAGGATTTAATCTCCTATAGTCCAAGGGCAAGATAGGATTTAGTAAATTTTTAATGGGGGTAAAACCATGAGAAATCTCTTCTCATTAGATCAACAGAGGTTATACTATCTATATTCTTGCCTTAGTAATTTCCTCTATGCCCATCTTTCCATCACTCATATTTTGGATTTCTATCATGCACAAGATACATACAGAGATCTAAGTGCTGAGAGGTTCAAACAAGAAATTCAGTGCCCTGCTTTTCAGAGATCTGGTAAGGCATGGAAACAGCTGGGCCTAATACCATTGTACTCTCTTGATGATATGATTTTGCAGTTCTTCAATATGACATCAGTTTTCAGAATTTTAACTACCTACATATCATGGTATATCAATACCGCTTTATCTAATTAATAGACTACATCACTACTTCTGTTGTGGCTCTTAACATTCTCTCATATCTTTAATATTTATTTACTTACATAAATAAATCTTTTTAGTTATTTCATCTATTAGCCTGCAAGCAGAAGGTGATTCATTTTTGTAGTTCCTTAAACTATCTCCCAATGTGCATTAGAGATACTAAAAAACAATTTACTTGATCAAAGAATGAAAAAAAGAAACTAACTAAATTCAGATTAAATTTGTTGCTAGTAATATACTGTTTATGATTGCTACTACTTAATTCTTCAAAGATCATTTTTAAGTATATAAATTAAAAGTTTAATTTATAATATTTTCCTAACATCTGGCTCTAAATGTGAAATATTTTTCAAGCTTGAATTTACAATGCAATTGTTTTTAATAAATAATTGATCAAAGCACACATAATGGCAAACTTAGAAAAAATAATTATGCTCAAATAAAAATTTATTGACAATGCATCTACTGATGAGATGGATGGAAGATTGTCATATCTGGATAACTGGAGACTTCCTTTGATATTTTTAGTTACTCTTTAGTTTGGTATTTTCATATCATTAACGCATCATGTAGTAATACTCAGAATGGATAATAGGTTGGGCTTGCTTTCTTTTCACTTTTTTTAATCCAAAGTCTACTCATTTTATTTAAGGTTGATGAGTTTCTTATTTGATCTGAAGAAAAACCAGAGTATTGGGCTGATGAGTCTTTAAAATTTCATGGGATTTCCCTGGTGGTCCAGCAGTTAGGACTCAGCCCTTTTGTTGCTGATAGTATGGATTGTATTCCTGGTCAGGGAATTGAGATCCTATGAGCCACAGAGCGTAGCCAAGAAAACAAACAGATAAACTTAAAAAAATAATAATTTCATGCCAGAAGAGCTAAGAAAAGTTTTCTGAGAATGATTTTTTAGATATGACAAGCATGGTGAACAATGCATAAATCTGGTTGAATATAGGGTAAAATTGACAGATTATTTCATGTGAATCAAAAATAAACTCTTTTCCCTAAAGTCAATTCATCTATTTCCTCATATTTTCACAAAATTATAGTTGATTTTTCATTCAATTAACAAGAAATTACTACCATGGAAATCTGTTGCTTAGTCGCTGAGCCATGCCCGACACTGTGACCCCATGGACTGCAGGACGCCAGGCCTCACTGTCCTTTGTCTCTCAGAGTTCGCTCAAACTCATGTTCATTGAGGTGGTGATGCCATCCATCTCATCCTCTGTCATCCCCTTCTTGTCCTGCCTTTAATCTTTCCCAGCATCAGGGTTTTTTCCAGTGAGTTGGCTCTTCTCATCAGGTGGCCAAAGTATTGGAGTTTCAGCTTCAGCATCAGTCCTTCCAGTGAATATTCAGGGATGATTTCCTTCAGGATGGACTGGTTTGATCTCCTGGCAATCCAGGGGACTCTCAAGTGTCTTCTTCAGCAGCCACAGTTCAAAGGCACCCACATTATTATTCAGTGCTCAGCCTTTTTATTGTCCAGCTCTCATATCCATACATGACGACTGGAAAAACCATAGCTTTGACTAGACGGACCTTTATAGGCAAAGTGATGGCTCTGCTTTTTAATATATTGTTTAGCTTTGTCATTGCTTTTCTTCCAAGGAGCAGGCGTCTTTTAATTTCATGGCTGCAGCCACTGTCCATGGTGGAAATAACAATCCGCAAAAACACGCATACACCTACCTATGCATTTTGATCAAAGAACACCCGAAATTATTTTGCAACATATTTACTTTTCATATAATTCCCTGGTGACTCAGATGGTAAAAAATGCACCTGCAGTGTGGGAGACCTGGGTTTGATCCCTGGGTTGAAAAGATCCCCTGGAGGCTACCCACTCCAGTACTCAGGCCTGGAGAATTCCATGGACTGTAGAGCCCATGGGGTTGCAAAGAGTCGGACACGACTGAGCACCTTTCATTGTCATATACTGGGATGCTGTAAATGTTACAAAAACGGATGGTAGAAATCTCTTGTGGAGATACTAGGTTTTAGCAGTCAGTGCGTTTTATCAGCAGAGTCGCAGAGAAGCAAGCCCAGTGTCCACACTGGCTCTATTCTCCAAACTTTATTTTCTGATCTTAGAAGTTGACTCAACTACTGAGGCCAAACCATTTTGCCTCAAATGCTTCCTTTTTGCATTTATGTGTAGTAGTGCATTTATCTTTTCCCAGTTATATTGAGATACAACTGACATACAGGTTTCCTTTGTTTTGTGAAAGTCTGCTTTCTGCCACTTTGCTTTTATAAAAGACCTACCTGTTTTCACTAACTGAAAGAAATTCAAAGAGGATTTTCACTTTTATGAAAAAATAGCATTTGTTTTGCAAGAAGCCGTTAGAGAGGCAGCATGCACCACAAGAGCAGCATAGCGGAGCTCCTTCCCCCGGAGCCACACTCAGCATCTCACATGTTAACATCAAGCCACCATAGCTTTGAACTTCTGAGAGCATCTGTGTTTTACCTGGATTTATTCTGTGCATCCGTTAGTAAAAATGTGTCCTAAGGCAGACGATTGCTTCTTTGCTTTATGAGATTTTGGCTATTGAAAGTTTTAATAGGAATACTCTACTTTTGGATAGTGGGGAAAGCCTGTATAATATTGTGTAAGTTTAAGACAAAAAACCTGATATTTGAGACACTTTTTTTAATGTGAAATGGTTATCACAATACTGTTAGTTAACATCTCAATCTCCTGACGTAATTACCATTTCTTTTTGGTGGTGATAACATTTACCGTCTACTCTCTTAGCCACTTTCAAGTATATAATACACTATTATTAACTGTAGTCATTATGCTGTACAAGAGATCTCCAGAACTTACTCATTTCATAACTACAGATTTGTGCCCTTTGACCAACATATTCCCATTTCCACTACCTCCCAGCTCTTGGCAACTACCATTCTACTGTTTCTATGAATTCACTTTTTTCAGATGCCACATCCAGGTGATATGAGTCAGTGTTTTCCCCCCTTATTTCACTTAGCACAATGCTCTTGAAGTCCAGCCATAATGACACAAATGACAGGGATTGCTTCTTTCTCACAGATTCTTTCTCTACATGTATATACCACATCTTTAGTCATTCATTTATAGAAAGACATGAGCTATTTCTGTATCATGGCTATTATGAAAAGTGCTCTGACGAGCCTAGAGGGCAGGTCCTGACTTCACCCCCTCTGGACATCCACCCGGAATACACACCCCGGTTGTTTTGGGATCATACAGTGGCTCTATTTTAGTTTTTCAAGGAGCCTCAACACTGCTTCCCACAGTTGCTATACTAATCTTCATTCCCACCAGTTGTGCACAAGGGTTCCCTCTTAGGGAAAATACCAGTATTTATTATCTCTTGCTTTTAGAATAATAGTCTTTCTAACAGATGTGAACTATTGTGGTTTTAACTTTCACTGTGGCTTTAACTTGCATTTTCTTGATTTCGATGTTGAGCATATTTTCATGTACCTTTTGAGCATATTTTTGTGGCCATTTGTATGTCTTTGGAAATATATCTGTTCAGTTCCTCTCCTCATTTTTAATCAGACTGCTTGGTTTTGGATTATTCAGTTTTATGGGTCATTTATATATATGTTGAATATTAACCCCTTATCAGACACATGATTCACAAATATTTTCTCCCATTTTTTAACTTGCTTTTTCATTTCACTGACTGGTTCTCTTGCTGGGCAGAATCTTTTTCTTTGAAGTCTTGAAGTCTGTGTAGCTGTCTTCCAATGACAGGTAGAAGTCACCTCCTCCAACTGTTACTGACAATTTCTGGAGAGAAATCCCTTCCTGCAGCTCTGCTAGGGACTCTGGGGCTTCCTCAGACCTCCTTGGAGCAAGCCTGCTCCTCCTTCCACCCCTCTTCTGCAGTGCTCTGGGACGGGGGCCTTCTCTCTATCCTGCAACACCCAGCCGTGTGCCCACAGTCTCCTGCTGCTTTCCCAAGGCCAGAGCCAAAGTTGAAGTTTGGGGGCTGTCCTGGGCCACAGACTCGGCCACTTTTCGAGCGTGCTTACTAGTCCTCGGGTGGGTCTGGACTTGGTTTCAACTTGCACCATCTTGGGGCTTCTCCTTTGTCCTTGGACAGGGGGAATCTTTTTTTGGTGGTTCCAGCATCCTCCCGTGGGTGGTTGTTCAGCAGCTGGTTGTGATTTTGCTGCTCTCGCTGGAGAAGATGCAACCACGTCCTTCTGCTCCACCTTCTTGACTAACATCAACTCTTTACAAAGCTCCAATCTCCATCCCCCGAGGTCTACAGGGTTTTCTAAGGTTTGCTGCCTGCACGGGTGCCGGGGGGCTCCATGCACTGGGAGACAGTGAGTGGAAGGAGCTGAAAGAGAAGAGGAAGGCTGGCAGGGAGGCCCCTGAGGAGAGTGGAGGTGGAGAGAGTCCGTATAGTCGAAACTATGGTTTTCAGAGTTCACATGTACGAATGTGGCAGTTAGACTATAAAGAAGGCTGAGAGGTGAAGAACTGATGCTTTTGAACTGTGGTGCTGGGAGAAGACTCTTGAGAATCCCTTGGACAGCAAGGAGATCCAACCAGTCAATCCTAAAGGAAATCAACCTTGACTATTCATTGGAAGGACTGATGTGAAGCTCCAATAGTGTGGCCACCAGATGCGAAGAGCCAACTCACTGGCAAAGACCCTGATGCTGGGAAAGATTGAAGGTGGGAGGAGAAGGGGACGGCTGAGGATGAGATGGCTGGATGGCATCACCGACTCGGTGGATGCGAGTTTGAGCAAGCTCTGGGAGTTGGTGATGGACAGGGAGGCCTGGCGTGCTACAGTCCATGGGGTCACAGAGAGTTGGACACGACTGAGTGACCAAGCAACAGCTCATCCTCTGCCAAAGCATGCTCTCCTACCCTCAGGGGTGTCAACAGGGAGCCAGCCAGGGCATAGAGCCGTGTGGGTCCTAGTGAGGTGTGCAGAGCCTGGGAGTGTCTTTGTGCCACTGGGGAGGCTCTGCAGGGGAGACTTCCCCAGGGCTCATAAGTGAGCTTCTGGTTGGAATCCTTGATGCGGTTAGTAGGATCTGCCTCCCTTTTAAAGCCTCCTGAGAGGCCTGTCTACAGTTCTCCAGCCTCTTCCTGACCCCCAGTCATGCAGCTCACGGCTCAAGATGTGCCACGGTGAGGGAGAGCGAGGCGGGCCTCTGGCAGCTTCCTGCACAGCTGGGGTGGCTGGGCTCGCTGCCCTGCTCTCCCTTTCCCTGCAAGAAAAATCGCAGGTCCAGACGGTCCTTGGAGCTGAGCTGTGCCGTCCTGAGGGAGGGAAGCGTGAGTAAATAAGTCTGTTCCACTGCCCTCTCCATTGTGTCCAAACTCAATTTTTTTCTTTCTTTTTCTTTTTTGCTCCAGCGGTGTGCTAAAACTTCTCAGCTAGATATCTGGATTTCTACAAAGCCTATCTCATCCACCAGTGACTTCCCTCGGCAGTGTTCTCCAGGGGTGCCGAGACACAGCCAAGAGGGGCAGGAGCTGGTTTGAAGCTACTCCAGGGCCCACCGCTGTGCCCAATGTCCACATGCCCATTACCCAACACATGGGTGGACAAGCCTCCTCCGACTCCCTTGGTGGGTACTGCTGAATCCTGGAAAGTCACTTTTGTCCAGGAGAGCTGCCGAACTGCTGTTGAGGGTGTGAGTGAGGGACTTCTTATTTGGCCAAGTCGCTAATGTCACCGTATGAAAGCCTGTCTATTTTTTGAAGGACACCGTTAGCGCTTACAAATATAGACAGAAGAATGACTTGTAAGCCAATGGAGATGCACGCTATGTAGCGCGTAGTGGGAGCTGGGGCTCCAGGGTCTTATAAAGGGGCAATCCCCATGGGCTTGGGGTCTTCAGCTTTATATGTTCAGGAATAAAAAAAAATAAACCCGATGAAGGAGGCATTCTGCTGAGTGACTGGGTAATTTCATTTATTTCCACCCAGCGAATCTGTAAGGGAAGTGTTATCTCAGGCTGCATAGGTTAAGAATCTGAGATTCCTATAGCTTGCCCACTACCCAAGGGTACGCAATTAAAGAAGCAGAAGATTTGGGATATAAACTTGGACTCATGCAACATTAAAGCCACTTTTCTGTTTTATGAAAAGCTGTATGCATGTGACTTGTCTGGAGTAGAATGGTCTACAGGGGAGTGATGTCTTTTTCCTATCAAGAGGGAAAAAAAAAAAAAGGAGGAAAATCAAGCAGGTAGGCCCTGTACTGGATGGCTGTGGATTCTTCTTCAGTTTGAGTCCTGAACCCAGCAGTCACTCAGTTTATCTGTACAGTGCAGTCTCTTCCCCAACGTACTGCCCTGGGCAACCTACACTGCGACTTTACATTAGACGCTTCAGGCTTAGTGGCTGGCCTGTATCTGGGGTTCCTAATTCCATGCACATATATCTGCATTTACTCCAACTAGAGTTTTAAACTTCCTCAGAACAAGGTTCACTTTTTTGCTTACTAATTTTTAAAATCTGAGGGAGCTTATTTAAACTTTTTCTCTACTTTCTCTTGTAGCACTTCACAAATGCCATCGAGGAAGCTTCCATGGAGGCAACCAAGATCAGAATGACTTCTCCAAAATGGGCAAAAACTTAATTTGCTGCAATTTCTTTGCTATTTCAAGGATATTTTCTAATTTACATGATAGGCATAATTGGGTTGCAGAAAGGCAGAAAATTACAGTCTGAAACGTCTTGGCAACTTTTGACAAGCATTTCTGCCACATTTAGGACAGGACCTTCACTTTCTAGGTTTGATGCATGATACAGGATGCTCAAGGCTGGTGCACTGGGATGACCCAGAGGGATGGAGTCCGGAGGGAGGTGGGAGGGGGGTTACGGAAGGGAACACATGTATACCCATGGCAGATTCATGTCAATGTATGGCAAAACCAACACAATAATGTAAAGAAAAAAGTCTTTCCTGAATTTGTTACAATAAATAAAATAAATAAAGTGTAGAAAAGGAGTTTTTGAAAAGCACTGTGATCTCCAACATCAACAGCACACTTAGATAACAGATTTTGTGCCATTTTGTAGTGCATCTGAATTCCAAAAGGGAAAAGAAGGACCTGGCTATCAAAATTATGAACACAAGCGCACTGATCTCAGCCTTGGGGACAGAAAGGAAAACTAGCGGTTGAAGAAGCCTGAAGAAATGACAAAGATGCTTCTTAAAATTAATGGTCACCTATTCTTGTTCTGTCTTTTTGAACTAAGCCAAGCCCCCACGGCTTCAAGCAGTGTGCGGCTGGTTCCTCACTCCCTTAAACAGCATTTGCAGTGAGTGATAATGTAACAACCCAGGGCACGTGTGAACAGCCAACGAGAGAACCATTCAAACAAACGGATTTGTAAGACATGATTGTTTTAAGCCTGTCCGTGTCAGGCTGGCAGTTTGAATTAAACATAAGGTGACTTCTTTCACTGAATCAATAAGTGCAAATGACATTGCTTGCAACCATGTTTTATTTCACAGACGAAAATGGTTCTTAACAGCTTTCTGAAGGCCATGCTTCAGCCACCTGCTGTTTAAATTGTTTGCTTTTTCTTGCAAAATTTGTTCTTTTGCAACGTTAAAACAGGCAGATTTGCAGTCAGCTCAACTGGGGCTAGAGTCCAGGGATGTTTGAAAGGCTCTTTTCTTAATGAACACGGTACCTTCCGACACCCTTCCTTCTGGCAAATCTGCACTGGGAAGAGCAGAGATGTCTGCCTGAATAGTTTGCCTAAAATTCTTACTAGTACCAGCTGACTTGCAGCCAGAGATAATTTCTACCACTTTCACAGAGAGTCACCTAGTGATCCATGGAGATCCCATGGCAACTTTTTAAATGAACAGTTTATTGACAGTTCATAGATTCCATAGTAATCCAGATTAGTAAGAAACTCAGGAAATAGAAGACATCCACTCTGTCCTTGTCTATTGCTTCCCTTTTGTGAAATACAATAAGGATCATTCTAACATTTTTCTTCATATTGTTATTGTGCGTCTTAGTTGCTTAGTAGTGTCTGACTCTCTCAGACCCCATGGACTGTAGTTCATCAGGCTCCTTTGTCCATGGAGTCATCCAGACAAGAATAGTAGGAGTGGGTTGCCATTCCCTTCTCCAGGGGATCTTTCTGACGCAGGGATTGAACCTGGGTCTCCTTCATTGTGGGCAGATTCTTTACCATCTGTGCCACCAACACAGTCCAATATAGTTATTAAGTGTCTTGAGAAGTAGTGGTCTTGTGTGCAGAAATGCCCACAGCTGTTTTCAGCTTATAATGTTGCATTTCTTGAAGTATATTCTGAAAAGGGAAGATGAACTGACTTAAAAAGTATTTATCATCTTTGAGTGGCCAAATTCATAGAAATAAATTTTACTGATTTTCATATCTTATCCTAATCTTCCAGTTTTCTTAAAAATCTCAAAATAAATACCTGAAAGAATGAAGTTACTGATATCACTAGTGGAAAATAAACAAAACCCACTAGAGGGACTGCTTTTTCAACATTAATGTGCATTTGAGATGAATCATTCTCTGAGTGTTTGGTTTTTATAATCTGGAAGCAATGTGTGTTTTTCTGCAGAGCATAATCAAGACACTTAGAATTTAGGCTGAAAAATAAGCAATATGATGAAACTGTCAGAGTATTAAAGAATAAAGCTAATACTCAGTTCATAAATATTTCATAAAGTTTGATGGAGCTCTTTTTAATAGCTAGTATTATTTTAGAAAGTTGAATAAAATCTTGAAAATTACATGGTAGAAATTTCACCACCCACCAAATAATCTTATCTCTGGTGGTTTCCCAGATGGCTCAGTGGTGAAGACTCCACCCGCCAGTGCAGGAATGCAAGAGACGTGGGTTCAATACCTTGGTCAGGAAGATCCCCTGGAGAAGGAAATGGCAATCCACTCTAGTTTTCTTGCCTGGGAAATCCCATGAACAAAGGAGCATGGTGGGCTACAGTCCATGGGGTCGCAAAAGAGTTGGACATGACTTAGGGACTAAGCAACAACAGAAATCTTATCTATTCCCCTAAAAGAAATTCAACAATTTAAGATTAAATTTTAGTTTTAGCCATATGAAATAAAATACATAGAATAAGACATTTATCTGGAGAAAACGGTGACTCGGTGTGGTAGGAAGTATTCTAAGACAGGTTCCCTGTAATTCCTGCCTCAGGTATCTAAGTCTTGAATGATACCTTTCCCTTGAGTGTGTCTGAGGCCTGAGAATTCCTTCTGTCCAATAGAAACGGACAAAGATGAAGGGATTTTGAAGATGAATAAGGTTCCCAAATCAACTGATTGTGAATTAATCAAAAGGAATATTTTCCTGGGAAAGCCAGACTGAATCAGGGGAAGATCCTTAAAAGAGGATTAGTTCTCTTTGAGATGAGAGATTCTTCTTGCAAGCTCAGTCAAGTAAGTAGCCACACTAGACAGTGCAACTTTCAAGAAACTACAGGCAGCTTCCAGGACTTTGGTGTGGCATACAGGCAACAGCCAGCAAAAATGCTGGCACCCTCAGTTCTGCCAACAACCTGAGTGACCTTGGAAATGGATTCTTTCCCAGTCAAGCCACTAGATGAGAATGCAGCCCAGTCAATAGACTGAGCGCTGCTTTTCAAGATAATAAATCGTCAGAAGACCCAGTTAAGCTGTGCCCAGACTCCTGGCTCAGGGAAATTGTGAAACAATAAACGTGCGTCATTCTAAGTCACTAACATTATGCTAATTTATTATGCAGCAATCGAAAAGGCCTGTACTTTTATAAGTAGCCTTGGATTGTCTGCCTCCAAAACATCTCCCTTCCCCCAGTCACATACATTCACACAGTGGAACTCAATTTAAATGCTCACATGATTTTTCTCTTTTTTTAAGGAGTTACTTTAGTTAGTGGTAGAAACTTTGGAAGGTACCAGCCACAAACATAAAATTTAAGAATAAATACTACATGAGCTTTGAAAGGTCTCCTCTACTCAGAGAAAATAGCAAAAGACCGTGTTTAGCTCTTCTTCCTTTGAAAGAAGTGCACTGACATTGGACGTAAGAGAGGAGGATTGAAACATAGAGCTTAGTGAACGACCAGGTGCTGAAGTGAAGAGAGCAGGGGCAGGGTAGGAAATCATTTTGTCACAACAGCAGTCAGTAACCACAGCAGTCTCAGGAACAGTAACACTGCCCTGGGACACTTTCTCCCTCACGTGACAGAGATTATCTCTTAACATGCAAGGCAAGACCAGGGAGACTCACCTTGAAACAATTTCAGGCTAGACCCAAATGGAACTTAAGCCTTGTATACAGCCTTCACAAAAACAGAGAAGAAATAATCATGCACAGTTGAATTTCCTCACTTGCGATGACCCCAGTCAGTCAGTTCAGTCCCTCAGTCGTGTCCAACTCTCTGCGACCCCATGGACTGCAGCATGCCGGGCCTCCCTGTCCATCACCAACTCCTGGAGTTTGTTCAAACTCATGTCCACTGAGGCAGTGATGCCATCCAACCAGCTCATCCTCTGACGTCCCCTTCTCCTCCCACCTTCATCTTTCCCAGCATA
Organism: Antilocapra americana; assembly: GCA_007570785.1. Classification (NCBI taxonomy): domain Eukaryota; kingdom Metazoa; phylum Chordata; class Mammalia; order Artiodactyla; family Antilocapridae; genus Antilocapra; species Antilocapra americana. Next base: position 2,227,313 of record ML661903.1, on the reverse strand, counting down.
AGGGTCTTTTCCAATAAAGTCAGTTCTTTGCATTGGGTGGCCAAAATATTAGAGTTTCAGCTTCAGCATCAGTACTTCCAATGAATATTCAGGACTGATTTCTTTTAGGATGGACTGGTGGGATCTCCTTGTAGTCCAAGGGACTCTCAAGAGTCTTCTCCAACACCACAGTTCAGAAGCATCCATTCTTTGGTGCTAAACTTTCTTGACAGTCCAACTCTCACATCCATACATGACCACTGGGAAAATTGTAGCTTTGACGAGATGGAACTTTGTTATCAAAATAATGTCTCTGCTTTTTAACATGCTGTCTAGGTTGGTCATAACTTTTCTTCCAAGGAGCAAGTGTCTTTTAATTTCATGGCTGCAGTCACCATCTGCAGTAATTTTGGAGCCCCAAAATATAAAATCTCTCACTGTTTCCACTGTTTCCCCATCTATTTGTCATGAAGTGATGGGACCAGATGCCATGATCTTAGTTTTTTGAATGTTAAGTTTTAAGCCAACTTTTTCACTCTCCTCTTTCACTTTCATCAAAAGGCTCTTTAGTTTTTCTTTGTTTTCTGCCATAAGTGTGGTGTCATCTGCATATCTGAGGTTACTGATATTTCTCCTGGCAATCCTGATTCCAGTTTGTGCTTCATTCAGCTCCTCCCAAATTCTAGGTCTAGCGATTTACTCATGCTCCAGCTTAAAACTTGAAAGAAAATTATAGCAGCATCTAGGTGATTTTTCAGGAGACCCAAGGAGAATCCATGCCCACTATGCTGGGATGAATAAACATTTCATTCACCTTTTAAGAGTGAACGATAGGTAGGGTCAGAGGGCTCCCTCCATCACTGGATATGTCCATTCTTACTGAGGCTTATAGAATCGTATCCACTCAGCCTTTCTGTTACTCTTTCTATTGGGAATTCTGTCACATAATTTGTTTGACTTTATTCATTACTTTGTTTACTATCGAATATTTTCTTCTTTATTATCTGTTTCATTAAAAACATCAGCTTCAAGAAGAAAACTTATTAATGTCCTATTTAACACTGAACACACTTAGCACATAAGTGGTGCTCAATAACTATTATTTATTATGTAAATAAGCTGCATTAATGTATATAAATAATATTTACTTACATATGATATACCACAGACAGACCAGAACATTGAAACATTGAAAATTGAGCCATCATGATACAGATTGAAATTTAATAAATTGCTAGGCGGAACGCAGTTCAGATTGCTAGCTAACTTATCTCATTCACTTTCCATTTAATTTGATGGATGGTTTAGCTATCTATTGGTATGCTTGATACAGTAATGGGTATACTATCAGAACACTAGATCCAGACCTGATTCTGGCAACAAAAAGATACTGTCTTTTGAAATAAATCTGTACTTCCTTGAGTATCTATTTCTTTGTCAGAATATTCCAGTGAAATGAAATCATCTTACTTTACTCACAATGCAGCATAAAATAACATTCTATGACAAAATAACTTTGGGAAACCCATAAAGCCAAGTTTCCTGTTAGAGATATTTGATTTATATTTAACATATTAAAGGTCTTGAGAAACCCACAATAAGGTAACCTTAAATTTTTATTACCATCAGTTATCTAAAAATATGTGAATATTAAACCTTTTACTTTTCTTTTTAAAACTTGTAGGGCACTGGATAATGCTTTTTGGTAATCCTGTACCAGGTAGTCTTTGGCTTTTTTCAAAGAATTTTCACATACAATGTGATAAAAATATGCCACAGGAAGATTAGAAGCATTTAAAAATTCTGACAAAATGAAGTGGCTATATTTATATTAATAGATAGTATATAGAAATAGTATATTTAATAAAGAGGATATATGCCTTGTATGAATGTGCCATTTAAATAGTTTCTAAATATGAAAATATATCATTCCATAAGGAAAGCTTTCAATAAATCCCATAAAGGGAAGTAGAATAGCCCCAAATTTATGATCAGGATGAAACAAGGCTATAAATTTCTGACAAAAATTTAAAAAGGAAAACTCTTCAACCTGAAATTTTGTGAAAAAAAAATTTCTTTTAAAACTCTTGAATCAAAAAAGAAACCAAAATAAAAAATTACATCATATATGAAATGGCTAAAATTGTGCACAAAAGAAAATCCAGAGCCTCAAACTAAGGAAACTAAGTAAAACTATATGTTAATTAAAAAAGAAAAAATTACACATTCCACACAAGAAAGCTAGAAAAAGAATAAGCAAAACAAAACAAAAGAAAGTGGCAGAAATGAAGCCATAAAAATGTAAGTAGAAATAATTGATCAATAATATCAAACAAACATACTAAGAATATGTACAACGAGATTCATGTTGCTTTTAATGCCTGCTAACACAACAACCATTTTGCAGCCCATGGATCAAGGGTCATGTCAATGTTTAAGTCTTATTATTTTAGAAATTCATTGTGTAAGGCTAAAGCTGCCATAAGTAGTGATTCCTCTAATGAATCTGAGCAGAGTAAAGGGAAAACTTTTCAGAGTCTGCCATCTTTGATGCCACTTTCAGATCTGTCCTGATTCATGGGAGGAGGTCAAAACATCAAGAGTTTGGAGAAAGCTGATCCCAAAACCCTCATGGATAACTTTGAGGAATTCAAGACTTCAGTCGTGGTGGTTACTGCAGATGTAGTAAGAAAAACAAGAGAACTAGAAGTGGAACCTGAAGACATGACTTCTTTGGTGCAACCTCATGATAAAGATTTAATGGATAAGGAGTTGCTTCTGATGGATGGGCAAAGTGGTTTCTTGAGATGAAATCTCCTATTGGTGAAGATGCTGTGAAGATTGCTGAAATGACGACAGAGGACTTGGAATATTACATCAACTTAGCTGATGTAGCAGTAGAGGTTTATGAGTATCGACTTCAATTTTGAAAGAATTTCTACTGTGGGTAAAATGCTCTCAAGTAGCAGGTAGCTACAGAGAAATCATTCTGATGCACCCAACTTCAACACTGTCTTATTTTAAGAAATTGCCACAGCCATGCAGCCTTCAGTAAACACCACCCTGATCAGGCTGCAGCCATCAAGACTGAGGCAAAACCCTCCAACAGCAAAAAGATCAGAATTCATTGAAGGCTCAGATGAAGACTAGCCCTTTTTAGCAATAAAGCACATTAAACTTAAGACATGCCCATTTTTAGACATAATGCTATTGCACACTTAATAGACTATAGAAGAGTGTAAATGTAACTTTCACATGCAGTGGGAAACCAAAACGTTCCTGCAACTTCATTGTGGTGGTCTGGAACCAAACCTGCAGTATCTCCCAGGTCTGACTGCATGCATCCATACGTGTGTCTTAGTCACTGTCCCTTGAAGTCAGCGACTGTCGTATTTTATTCTGTTTTCTAGTGGCCTGCCACAAAGTTTGGCTCATTCTAAGGATTCAGTTCATTCATTCAACAAACACATTTTGAGTTTTAACCTTGGTTAGTGAAAGAACTGTTAGTGCAGCTCTCAAGCCATACATCTCTGTGCATCTGGGTAGCATCCACACAGCTTCATTTCCTTGGGCTCCAAAATCACTGCAGGTGGTGACTGGGGTCATGAAATTAAAAGATGCTTTCTCCTTGGATGCAAAGCTATGACCAATCTAGACAGCATATTAAAAAGCAGAGACATTATTTTGATGAAAAATGTCCATCTAGTCAAAGTTATGGTTTTCCTGTAGTCATGTAAGGATGTGATAGTTGGACTGTCAAGAAAGTTTAGCACCAAAGAATTTATGTTTTTGAACTGTGGTGTTGGAGAAGACTCTTGAGAGTCCCTTGGACTGCAAGGAGATCCAACCAGTCCATCCTTAAGGAGATTGGTCCTGAGTGTTCATTGGAAGGACCAATGTTGAAGCTGAAACTCCAATACTTTGGCCACCTGATGCAAAGAGCTGACTCACTAGAAAAGACCCTGATGCTGGGAAAGATTATAAGCAGGAGGAGAAGGGGACGACAGAGGATGAGATGGTTGGATGGCATCACCGACTCGATGGATGTGAGTTTGAGCAAGCTCTGGGAGTTGGTGATGGACAGGGAAGCCTGGCGTGCTGCAGTCCACGGGGTCACAAAGAGTTGGACACGACTAAGCGACTGAACTGAACGGAGCTGCATCCAAAGCCTTGTGATCAGCCAGTTCTCTGCTGCAGTTCTTCCTGTGCCAAAGCAAGGAGAGCTCAGAGACATCTGGGGAAGGATGTCCATCAGCATCACAAGAAATTAGGAGAATGTCACAGGTGGAGTGAAGTTGGTCACCTTAAGGAAAGGGTTAGTGACCAGGTTGAACACTAGACCAGGGAGAGGAGCCAGTTCTAGCACGCTGACAGAATCTCCTCCAAGAGCTGGCCAATCCATCTGGAGGTTATAGGATGGCTTCAGAAGCAATCTCCTCAAGACTGGAAATGTTTGTTTCTTTAGCATGTTTCTGTTTTAGCATAATCACTAGAATCTCTTTAAAAATAAGTCCCATAAGCATACATTCAAGTTGTATGGCAGAAACCAATACAACTTTGTAAAACAATTATGCTCCAATTACAAATAAATTAAAAAAATAGAACTCCCTTACCAGTATGGCTCACTCAGTCCATTTGGATGAGGGATGTCACTAACAGCCTACCTGACTTTCTCAGAAGTCACGAGGCGAGCGGCCAGTTGCCATTGGCAACACAATTCTCTCATCCTTTAGATATCATGTTCTACAGCACAAAGACTGAGGACCAGTCAAGGACATGTATCACCTAGATCGTGCAGGGACTGAAAAGCTTCTCCAAGTCTGAGCCTAGATTATGACGAGTATCACTGATGCATCAGCTCCCTTATCCAACCGGTCCAATGTTCTTCTTAGTTGAGGATCCTCTGAAAGTAAGAAGTCCTGTGTGATTCATTAGGAAAAGACAAAAAGCTACAAAAAATGTTTTTTCCAAAATTTTACTTTCAGTGGAGCTGTGCCCAATGACTCACTATTATTCGAAGGGAAGGGAACACAGGGGAGCCGTCAATCTTTAGAGTGCAGAGCTATTTGAACGACCCAGGAGGCTGATGCCTACTTCGGAACACAAGGGCATTTTCACTAAGATCCAGTCAAGGCTCCCGTTACTGTTCCTTTCATCTTCTTTTTATTCTTCGACTCCTGCCATCCTTGAGTTTATCAGAAAGTCCCTCATACAAAAAAATATGCATATATAGCACTTTTATCATTTTATTCAACTCACCCCAAAAGAGTGTCTGAGACATGAAATTAGTTTTTAAAAGAAGTCAAAAATAATGCGAATATAGAAATACATTATATCTGAAATAGCCACAGTTCTGGCATGAGAAAAGATCTCACTAAATGTTTATTGAATGAATGAACATTAATTTATTGGGAAATCAGCTGAGTCCTTCATACAGCCTTTGAAAAGTAAACAAAAATAAATTTCTCTAAACTTGCCTGGTATTTAAAGGCTTTCTCAGTTTGTTTACATGACAAAAGGGAAGATAATGAGTATGACATTTGTTATCTCCAGATAAGCTAGATTTGCAGCCAGCCGTGTGCCTAGAGACCTCTCTATTTCATTTTGAAAATTAACCCCAAGGTGGCTGCCACCAAGAGGTGCCATTCAGGGTAGCATAAAAAGCTAACTTTCCAAATCTTTTTCCGTATAAGTTTAATGGAGAGAGACATGAACATTTACTATTCATTTGTAGGGTTTGAATGCTTTTCCTTAGAAAATAAATGTCTCTGATTACCAAGATGTCAAAATAAATGTATCCCAAACTTCAATATCTATGTTTACATCTTACATTAAGAAAATACCATTTGAAGCAAAACGATAAGAAAAACTAACATCAAAGTTGAAGGTGCTGCCATGTTAAATTTGTGTTAGGGCTGCCTAGGGCTTGTTGTAAACCAAGACTGCGCAGGGCTACCAGGAGCCCCTCTCTTCCTCCTGTCTAAGTTCTTTCCATCAGCCCTGTTGGCTCCTGGCCCTATTTTCAGGACTGCTCCCGGGGTACATGATGTGTGTAGAGGTTTATCAGTTAAGCTTCCTCCAAATTTCTATAAATCCAGGAGTCTCTTCATTCAGCCAAACCCCAGTGAGGCTCTGGCCGGCAGCTCAGCTCATCACAGTGAAGGCTCTATCTGCTGCCGGACTCCAGTTAGTCCCTGGGCTGCGGAGTCACCTGGACACCTCGAGAATCAACTCTCCTCCCTAGCGACCACACCATCCCGTGTCTCTCCTCTCTGGGGCTTCCTCTTCCATAGGGCTTCACAGACTGGGAGAGTTAGCATTCTTCTCGTTCCAAATTAATTATTACCCTCTCTCCTCTCTGAACCTCTCCTGCCTGCCTGATCAGCACGATAACATGGTTATTCACCATTTAGGAAATGTCAAAGCGTCGTTGCCTTTTACTCTAGAACTTTTAGACAGTAGAACATCCGTACATTTTTAACATTTAACGTTTTAAACACTGAATATAATCTTATACAACAGCTTTCTCACTGCGGAGGAGGCCTTCCTCTGATAGACAAGCAAAAGAGCTCACACCCAAAGAATAAGCATTTGTAACAGAACGCACTTTAAGTTTAATGACACTCATGTATTTGCCTCGCAGCTCAAATCGAAGTGTTTTATCCCCAATCATGCAGCAAACTAAGTCTGATTTCCTATGATTCTAGTTCTGTGTCTTTTCTACAACACAAGTTTATCCTCTACATAGTTCATTAAATTTTTCTTGAAAAAAAATTAAGTGCTTAAGCTGTCTAGCACAAAATGGACCTATTTCAAAATTGCCTTCCAGGCCAGCAAAGTATGTAAGCAAACTCAGGGAGGAAGACCATTTGCTGGCTGAGTTCCAAGAGATGGGGGTTCTAGTTGTGATTTCACGTGCCCTCACATTTAATATTTGACCATTTATTTGATGATCTTGGCCTCATTTTCCAATGAAGTGATAGATTAGGTGATCTCTATGGAGATTCTCATGAGAATATCCTATGATACTCTACTATTTGGCATATATGCTTTCATTATGAAAGCAAACTATGGTTAAGCGGTGTTAGCTTTCCCCCACCGCTGTTTAATGTAGTATGAGTAGAGTGAGGGCTTATTCCATGCCTTTACACCTAAAGAATTTGACTTCTCCATGTCCCACTAAGGAGATGGAATAAGTAATATGCATTCGATAAATATGCATGAATAAAGGGGAGGAAGGAGTAAAGAAAAAGAGAAGAATGGAAAAAAGCTAGCAAATAAGCCGCTTTTCTGTTCAAAATTGAGAGCATCTCCTGTTCACCTAAACTGTAAGGGGCAGACTAAATTATCATCTGTCTCTGGGAACTGACAGCCTTTACAGTTCATTTTCATTGGCACAGAAAAGCCCCCAGCCTTCATTCTAGCTTTTTCCCCCTGCTCTTTCCCCCTGCTTTTTAACTTATGGTAACGCTCGCCTTCCTAAGCCCTGCAGTTATCCAGGATAATCGACTCTGTGACAACCTGAGACAGAAGTAATGTTAGGTCAGCAAACAAAGTCACATATCAAACTAAGCAGGTATTATGGGACAAACCACATTTTAATCAGTCGGAGCTTAGATAAATGCAGGAATGCTGATAGCATTTGTGGTCCGTATAACAGCCTGTGGTGTGCCAGAGCAATAGCACTTTGAAGTATGGTCAGTGGGTGATAATTAACGGTGAATCAGAATGGAACTCCTGTGGTATTACATGACGTCCGTGTGAATTCTCTAATAATTTATGATGCTTGATGTGATCCCACAGCATGCGACAACAAGTGTGAGTATTTGTAGCTCTGCTTGATCTGCAGCATAAAATGTACTTTGGAGGCCATGGGACGTGTTGCTAATGCATAGCCTGTACAGGAGTATCTTTCTGCAGAATCAAGATATGGCATCAGTTGTTCAACTGGAACATAATTGTACAGTGACTAACCAGTATCTCACAGGTAATACATAAACGCATTTTTTTTCCCCAGGAAATAATAAGTGGAAAGTAGTTTCTTAATTAGTAGTTCATAGCTGCCTGGTCTCAGATGCCATGATTTTGAGGCCCTAATGCTCTAATCTTAGACTAATTGCATCCTTGACATCATCTAATTGTTCTGTTCCAACCCTGACAGCCACACTGTTCTTTCAGATGCTTCCTGGGGAGGTGTGAGAGGGAAAAAGAAGAGGTTTTGTAATAGCAGGCTAAAAAAAGTTAAGGATACATAGCCCCACTCCCAAACTTTCTCAAAGCCCTTAAATTTCAAGAGTAACAGAAGCATGCCACACTTTAATGGTGCGTTTCCTCCACGTTATTAGAGTGCTCCCACCCGTGTTCTGTTAGGGGACTGACAAATGGGTCCAAAATGCTAGAAAATGCCAATTGGCTTCAACTGGCTTTTTTTTTTTTTTAATTCGTACCCAGAAATCAACTCTTCTTCATCTACTTATAAATATCCGTTGCAAAACTATGAGAAGCAAATGCACAGTCTTCAAGTAAATGATGCATGCTTTTTCCAGAACCATCTTCCATTTTGCTGCCCACTATCTATACATTAAACACGGAGTTAAAGGGTGAGGGGCAGAGGATTTCAGCGGGTGTGAAGGACTTCATTTGCCTCTTTCAATGCAAAACCAACAGACCCTTAGCCTGTGGGAAAAAAATACAAATTTCTTCCTTTTGAAAATATCACAGAAGCAGCTGCTCCTCAGCTATTTTGAGTGCATTTTCTGTGAACAGCTTGGAGCTGTGATATTGTATACGGTGGACGGTTGGCAAGAGCCTGATGGTGGGAGGGAACCAGGAGCACTGGAGACCAATGCAAGCTCTGGTGACTGACACCCGCAGGCTGAGGACTGGAAGAAGGCCGTGCCCAGAATGGAAAGTGAGGGATGGGGGCAATGTGACCCCAAGGGCAGAAGGGTTAGCCTTTTTAAGTTCTCTAAAGCAAGCTTACCACTGCTGACTTGTTAACACAATTTAAAGTGAGAAAAGGCAGAGGTGAGTGTTAAAGACAGCAGAAAGAAGCGAAAGAATAAAGCCAGAGGAATCCATTCAAATTAAATGAAGGTTTAGGCTGCAGAATGACAACAGGTGAGAGCTGGTTCAGGTTCACGCTTGCACTGGGTTTGAAAGGGCAAAGGAAGAGGGGCAGGAATACTTGTCTGACACTGTCTTGCACAGTATACCTCTGGCTAGAGGTTAGAGTGTTTAAATCCCTGCTCTGAGTCATCGTGCCTAGTTCCTGTATATGTAAAGGAAGCATGGTTGAGCAAGATCGATGCAGATCTTGAGATGATAGCTAGAGTGTCATCAGGAAAGAGAGGCGACATATGTATGTCGATGGCTGATTCATGTTGATGTATGGCGGAAACCCACAAAATATTGTACAACAATTACCCTTCAGTGAAAAATAAATGCATTCTAAGAAAAGAAGAGCATAGGTATCTGCAGTCAAGCTGAAGAGACAGAGCCTCTCTGGACCCACGTTCTTAGTCATCGGAGAGTTCCTATAGTAGAAATGCATGCATTAGACATCAAAGCCATTTAAAATTAGCCAATTACTTTCCTTTTCTCTGACTGAATTAGTTCTAAGTGACTTGTTATATTTCAGTTTCCATACAGACTTTCCTACAGAGGTAAAACTGAATTGATCAATTGGCATAAGTTTCTTATACTCTTTGCACTTATGTTAATCATTACAAATCAATAAGTTGACACTATTTCCATGCAAATCTTTTGTGAGTTTAGTTGCCCTATGCTGTTCCCTGGGTCCAGTTAATTCTGGGTATGCTAGAAAAATAAAATTCATGGAAAAGCAAAATCAAGAAGCAGATCGTAGATCAGGTTTTCACCTTCAACAGTACGTAAACAATTAACTTTCAAAGAAAGAACATCAAACTGCCTAAAGACATGCTGTGATGGAGGAAATTTGCAACACGAACTTAAAGCAAGAAATACAAGAAATGTAATCCACGCTTGGGCATTTATTACTGTTTGACATTGAAGAAATGGCATTGAGGCAGTTCCTAAGACTGGTCTTAAATGCTTAACACACAGGGACGTGCCCCTCACACTCACTTGGCATTTTCTGTTTTAAATGTTGAGGTGGCACCTACATCCTGCTGTCCGCATGAATGAAAATGGGTTTGATTATAAACACAGTGACCCTGGTTCTTAGAACTAAGGAATGTTTAAGTCAAGGACATGTGTTTAGGTCTTGTTCTTTGGATATTATTCCATCAGCTCCCATGCTATCCTGTGAGGGCAGCCACTGGCAGGAGGGAGAAAACCAGTGCTAGATGGGCTTTTTGTGCTTTAGGTAGCTGACTTCATTGACACTCCTGCCTTCTCTCTCTCTAGCAATGAGAGATACGCTAGGACTTGCGCCTGAGTTTGCTGCCCGTGGACCGTTTCTGAGCAGCAGCCGCTGTGCCCCTTCAGTTCAGCACGAAGTGTAAAAGTGGCCTGTGTAGAACTACCCACGTGACGACAGACAGCGTGTGTGTGCTCAGCCGCTCAGTCGTGTCCGACTCTTGGCGGCCCGCAGACTGCAGGCGCCAGGCTCCTCTGTCCATGGGATTTCCTGGGCAAGAATACTGGAGCGGGTCGTCATTTCTTTCTGCAGGGGATCTTCCCGACCCAGGGATTAAACCTGCGTCTTCTGCTTAGCAGGAGGATTCGCCTGGGAAGCCCTAAAACACAATAAAGCTTTCCTCTTGTTTAAGCACTCGAAGGTTGGCCTTGTTGCTGTCACTTTTGGCACCTCCGTAGATCTTGGGGTGGAGGGGACTGTCGACAGTTTGGGGGCTACAGTTCTTACAAGAATCCCTCTAAGATCCATCCATGAAAACAGGTATATTGTCATCTACCTAACTGAAAAGTTGACGTTAAGAAAATGAAGGAATTTGTATATAATAGGAATTTAAGACATGCTAGTTTTTAAACTCATTATTAAATGTCAGAGCTGGCCAGGGCTTTTCCTCACAGGAGGTAGAAAACTGCAACTAATCTCAACAGCCACATGCTTATGAATAACACTTATTTCTTCTCACATTTTCATCATGGGGACTTTTTAAAGACAATTCACAGAAGATGACTAAGTTTCTAATAAATTGTAATAATTTGCCACCTTCAGAAATGTAAGTATCTGGCTTATTCTGCCAGATTATAAGAGAACTTCCAAAGGATGCATGATAAATGAGTTCTTATATTAAGTTGAGTTACAATAAATGGAACTTATAATATTCTGCGGTAGCACTATTGGTATGCTATTAAATTACTATATAGATTTGGACCATAATTTAACAGATTTGAGAGACTGTAAGGATATCGGGGGGGAGTATGTACTTTGACAGCATATTAAGAAGTAGACATCACTTTGTCACCAAAGTTCTGTATACTCAAAGCAATGGTTTTTCCAGTAGCTATGTATGGATGGATCTGAGAGTTGGGCCATAAAGGCTGAGCACCAAAGAAATGATGCTTTCAAATTGTGGTGCTGGAGAAGATTCTTAAGAGTCCCTTGGACTGCAAGGAGATCAAACCAGTCAATCTTAAAGGAAATCAACCCTGAATAATTCTTGGAAGGACTGAAGCTGAAGCTCCAATACTTAAACCACCTGATGTGAAAAGCTAACTCCTGGCAAAAATCTTTGATGCTGGGAAAGACTGAAGGTAAAAGGAGAAGAGGGTGACAGAGGATGAGATATTGAGATGGCATCACTGAACGGACATGAGTGTGAGCAAACCCTGGGTGATACTGAAGCACAGAGGAGCCCTGGGGGCTACAGCCCATGAAGTCACAAAGAGACACGACTCAGTGACTCAGCAACAATACAACATGGACTTTTAAATGCGCGGTGTCAACACTTTTGTGGAACAGGAGGCCTTCAAAAGATAATGACATGATTTTCAGCATGGGGAGGGAAACAACAAAAACAAAAGTCTACTGAGCAAATCCTGAGCATATGTATGTACTGAATCCATGCAAAGAAATAGATGTTGCTTGCTTTATTGCAACTATTTTAGGATGTGTTGTTATTAGAGATATGGAGGGGGGATTCTATATTGGATGATGCCTGAGGAAACAGCACTTCAATCTACCCCAAAATGCAGTATGAGTCCCATCAATCAAGGAAAGCTTTATGCTGTGCTGTATTTAAAGGTGAAGAACCTTAACACCCTTGAAGGAAGGATTTTCTGATAAGACATTGTCTTTTGGTGAGAAACAAAACACAAGAAAACTCACCTCACAGTATGCACGCTGCTTATTTTTTTAAAAAATAGGAAAAAAGATAGAAATAAGCTAGACTCTTTACCTTCCACATTGACTCGTAAAGGGAATTTTTATTCTAAGCAATGTTGAAAATCTGACAGCCTGATGTACATAATGAAGGACAGCCCCAAATTTGAAGGGATACAGTTGATTAATGATGAGAGAATGGGAAGGAAATCACACTTTTTGCTATTGAGAAGAAAATGCAATGTCAGAATAAGAGTCATCCAAATGGACAAATATGAGTAAAAATATGAGACACAAAGATAAGGAAGTCAGTAAGGAAATACATTTGGAAATACATAGTTATTTGGAATGATACTGCATCAGATAATTATGGGAAGTCTAAAAATTGAAAATTATTTGAACTGCACCTTCAGAAATACCACAGGAAGTAACTGTTACATGCCAGTGTCATGACATAAGCTGCTCACTTGTTACAGTTTTTGTTTTACTAGATTTTAATTTTTAGAGCAGTGTTAGTTTCATAGCAATGCTGAGTAGAATGTTTCTACAGAAACCTCATAAACCCCGCCCCCCCCCCTCCAAATGCATAGCTTCCTCCACTACCAGCAATTTTTAAAAACTGGGATGACCCAGAGAGAGGGAATCGGGAGGGAGGAGGGAGGGGAGTTCTGGAAGGGGAACATATGTATACCCATGGCATATTCATGTCAATGTATGGCAAAACCAACACAATAAAGTAAAGAAAATTTAAAAAAAGAGAGAGATAAAAAAAAATAAAAAGTGTGTGTGGGGAGAAGCAAAATAATCAAACTTGAGAGGAAAAATAATGAACATTCAAAAAACTTGGAAATAAGTGAGGCCCACAGATAGATGAAATTGGTCATCTGTATGAAGAAACACAAGCGATCTTCTGGAGACATGTCACGGAGACGTCTATAAAACTACTGCATCACACAAGATAATCACCAAAGCATAATGTGAACAGAACCAAAGAACTGGGAAAAATTTCCCTTCGCTTTTTTTTTATTCTTTAACACAGACTTTCATCACACCAAGTATAGGACAGGCACCTCAGGTAACCTAGAAAAGAGGCTTTCATATAACAAGGGTGGGTCAATCTGTTCTGATGCAGATGGTGGGAGAAGGCCCAGACCCGGGGACTCGAGCATTTGGCGAGTGAACACGCCTACCCAAACCATCACGTCCTTCCAGCAACTTCTTCCCGTGGCTCCATCTTTGGCATATGCACTTCTAGCCATAACTGGCCTCCGACACAGACCTGGAGACACTAAACTGACCATCACACATGGATTTGCAGCCCACTTCATTTTGTTATGATATGTTCATTATTTGCATTCTGATTAAAAACCAAATCCTTTTCACTCACCTTCTATATTTTTAACATCTTTTTCTAAACTTAATCTAATATTTATGTGCTACCTAAACCAAAACAACAAAAAATAAATTTCAGAAATGCTGTTTTTTCTTAAGGGTGGCTCCTATTTAGTTTGAAATTTCTTATTTGACAATATTCTACTTGTATTTTTTAAAGGCTACATTGTCCTTCTTGCTTAGTTTTTAAAAAAAAACTGAAAGATTGCTAAGTATTCATATCGGTCTTATGGCTTATATTATTTTCTCATTCAATTGTCGTAACAGTCCTATGGATTAACTATTAGTTTTTTTTTTATTTATAAATTAGAATAATGAGTTGCAGAGCAGTTAAATCCCTTTCCTTTTTTCACATATTTATTATACTATGGCAAAATCAGATTTAAAATAAGGGTTCTATTATCTAATGTTCAATATAGTTTTATTTTGTTTCTTCTATTCTGTTGCATATTTAATAAAACACTCCTTGACAAGCTCTAAGGAAGTTGCTCTTTGGATAGATTAAGGCTTAGTCTTTCTATTATGGCCTAGGGCTTAGAGACTTGCATATAAAAGCATTGTCTATACAGAAAAATCTGAGTGATTTCGCAGAAACACTCCCAGTACTAAAAAATGAATTTAGCTGGATCAGGGTGTACAAGGTCAAAATACAATAGCCATATTTGCGCTGTTAGAGCTTGACCACTGGAGGTTCTACTGGATGCACTGGTTTTTAGACACTGTCGCTGAGCTTTGCCTTTCTTATCAGAAGGTGATCATCTCACAGGTTTGGGGATCTCCCAGAATTGTTCAATTTAGGGTTCCCAGTTGTTGCCCCAGCCTTCTAAATGTGCTGTTTGGTATTCAGTTAATAAAATCAAGGTAACTCAATGACATTTCCCGGAGTACTTTTTAGCCACCCCAAATTTCTATCTCAACAGTCTTGACAACTAATCAAGAGCCCTAGGCTCTGACTAAGATCTTCCCACTTGAAATCTGATTCAGTAAATGCTTCAAGACATAAAGCTGGGATGATTGTATGACTCACCTCACTTTTCCTTTCTGGTAGGGATTTTGATTATCCACATCTTTGCAGTTCAATACTTGAATGCAGTCATTTCTTATTTTGTTCAATTTTCTAAATGATTTATGAAATGGAGGAAGATCCAATCCTGATTTCATCATCATGGCTAGAAACAAAAGTATAAAATTTAATTATCATATTCAAGCAAACTGATCCATTATATTCTAGTGCAATATTTACATTAATAGTAAAATGCAATATAAGATTTCAAAGACATTTAAAGACTTGGGTTTATTGTTGTCTTATGTGAGCCACCAGAATGGGAAAGTTGAGATACCCGTTTTAGCTCAGCCTGTGCTGCGCTGCGCTGTGCTTAGTCACTCATTCATGTCTGCCTCTTTGCAACTCATGGACTGTAACCCGCCAGGCTCTTCTGTCCATGGAGATTATCCAGGCAAGAATACTGGAGTGGGTAGCCTATCCCTTCTCCAAGGGATCTTCCCAACCCAGGAATCGAACTGGGGTCTCCTGCATTGCAGGCAGATTCTTTACCAGCTGAGCCACCAGGGACGCCCTAGGTTAGCCTACAGCCTTTCAGTAAGGGACAGAAGAAGTGGTACACAGAGAGACAAAGTGTTTTTAAGATCTTTTCATACTGATGCAGTTTCAAGTGTGCAGAAATGAGACAAGGAGAATACAAAGAATATCTGTTTACATAGTAGTTTTCTATGCTGGCTAACCGGTCACTACAGACTTAGCACCTTAAAACAACTATATGTATTTCTCAGTATTTATATGAGTCAGGAGTCCAGCCACAGATAGCTGGCTATTCTGTCTAGCCTCTCAGTCACGGTTCCAGTCAGTTCCCTTCTGGGGTATAGCATCATCTTCTACTCTCACATGGTTGTTGGCAGAATTAAGCTCTTTTCAGCTAAAGAACCAAGCCCCCCTTTTTTGATGGCCGTCAGCTGAAGACTGCTCTCAGCTCCAAGAGCCTAGTCTCCATTCCTTGTCAAGGGCCGTCTCAAACCCTCTCATAACCTGGCAGCTTCTTCAAAGCCAGCAGAAGGACCTTAGACATCTATGTTCTCCTTTAAAGAGCTCACCCATTTAGATCAAACCATCCACAATAATCCCCTTTTCAATTAATTTAAAGGTAACTGATTTGGCATCTTTATTGCATATGCAGAATCTCTTCACCCTGACCAGATAGAATAATCTAACCCTGGAGCGACATCTTCACGGTCACAGGTCCCACTTGTGATCAAGGACAAGGAATTTACAGGACATGTATAATAGGGAGGGGATAGCTTGGGGACACTTTTGGAAGCCATCTATCACAATACCTTTTACACATTTTGCTCACTGTGACATTTTGCCATAATCACATTTGCCTTCGTTCTGTTGTGTGCATATATGCTTTGATACATAGGCATACCTCATTTTTCCAACTTTTTTTATTAGGGTAGTTGCTTCACAATGTCATGTTAATTTCTGCTTTACAATGAAGAAAATCAGCTTTATATGTGTGTGTGTGTGTATGTATGTGTGTGTGTGTGTATATATAATCTCTTGTAGAAGGAAATGGCAACCCACTCCAGTGCTCTTGCCTGGAGAAGGCCATGGATAGCGGAAGCTGGCAGGCTACAGTCCATGGGGTCACAAGAGTCAGACAGGACTTATCAACTAAACTACCACCTCCATCATATCCCTCCCTCTTGGCCCTCCCTCCCACCCACCCGACATCCTACCCTCTGGGTCAGCACAGAGGGCCGAGCTGAGCCCCTGTATTTATAGCAGTACCCATTAGCTATCTGTGTTACACACAGTAGTGCAATATGCTTCCCCAGCGGCTCAGTGGTAAAGGATCTGCCTGCTAATGCAGGAGACACGGGAGACTGGGGCTCAATCCCTGGGTTGGGAAGACCCCCTGGAGGAGGGCATGGCAACCCACTCCAGTCTTCTTGCCGGGAGAATCCCAAGGACAGAGGAGCCTGGCGGGCTGCAGTCCATGGGGTCGCACAGAGTTGGACACGACAGACGTGACTTAGCACTCACAAACACACAGTGCGTACGCGTCGACCCCAGCCTCCCAATTCATCCCACCCTACGTCCACATGTCTGTTGTCTAAGTCTCACTGTATCGTGTTTTAAAAGAGAGAAAGTGAAGTCGCTCAGTCGTGTCCGACTCTTGGCAACCCCATGGACCGTAGCCCACCAGGCTCCTCTGTCCATGGGATTCTCCAAGCAAGAAGACTGGAGTGGGCTGCCATTTCTTCTCCAGGGGATCTATGTGACCCAGGGATCGAACGCAGATCTCCCGCCTTGCAGGCAGATGCTTTACCCTCTGAGCCATCAGGGAAGTGTTTTGAAGATACTGCAACTTTTTTAAAGCTAAGGTTTGTGAAAACCCTGCATTGAGCAAGCCAACCAATGCCGCTTTCCAAAAACACTTGCTCACTGCATGTCTCTCCGTCACAGGTTGGTAATTCCCAAAATATTTCAAAATTTTCATTATTATCATATTTGGCCTTAGTCATGATAGACTGCTTTACAGCTTACTTTTGTTTGTGCCTTTTGGCAAGTTATTTACCATGTTTGACATAAACTTTAGGAGAACGGTTAAATGAGCTGAATAAGACTGTGAACTTTACGGGCCTGTATGGAGAAGACATCTAGCGAACTAAGCCACAGAGTTGTATTTTCAAAAACCTTAGCAGAACAAGTCATCAACCGGATTTGCTGGTTAAATAAGAAATCTTTAAGCGTAATATTGATATGGCCAATTTGTTCTTAATTCCAGACAAGATCTCCAACGGACAGACAAAATGGATGTTCGCATACTGATACCAACATTTATGATTGAACCTGTGGGTGAACAGCTGACACAAGAGCAAGCTCTTGCATTTAAACACTGAAAAAATGCTTCCCACAGCTGATGATATTCTCAGGTCAAATACTGTTTCTATGAAAAAGTTTGTGAAATAGTTACAAAAGAAAAGAAGAGGCATAAATGAAAAGCTAATGAATCTGCATCATTGTGTATGAAAGAATCAAGAAATAATGTGATGTATTAAGTAGCAGGAAAAAAATCTGTATATTTGGACTTAGACATTGATATAAAAGCTACAGAAATTACTACAAAGAATACTTGGGACATTAGAATTGTTGTCACACCATCTCTCACACTGAAGCTATCTCATTCAGCTACAAAGAAGCGATTCTGTAAAAAAAAAAAAAAAAGAAAGAAAGAAAAAATAGAAAAGAAAAACTTGATCCTTGCAATGCTAATTAAAATATAGTGTTAAGGAAGTGAGTTATTATGACTGAAATCTTGCTAGTACTTCATATCATTTTCAAGCATATAAAAATGTAATACCAGTTTTGTAGCAAGATGATTAAATAATTTAATTTTCAGTCAAAATTTGCTTAAACCTGATGCCTCAAAAAGCTGAATGGTATCTAAGTGCTGCAATACAGATATTCTAAAAATTTTTTGCCAACTGGATATCAGTTGTACTGATATAATAAACAAGTGCATCATTTGAGGAATAGCAGATAGGAAAAGTGTATGAACTATAACATAAGTTACAAGAAACAGTATTTTCAAAAGATTTAATAATAACATCAGTCGGTTTGAGGTACCACTTTACACCAGTCAGAATGGCTGCCATCCAAAAGTCTACAAGCAATAAATGCTGGAGAGGATGTGGAGAAAAGGGAACCCTCTTACACTGTTGGTGGGAATGCAAACTAGTACAGCCACTATGGAAAACAGTGTGGAGGTTCCTTAAAAAGCTGCAAATA